>OY987273.1:8268869-8575224 GCA_963920665.1 Straminergon stramineum | reverse complement strand
CCCTGGCCTGTGGAGCCCCAGCCAGCAGTTGGGAGCCCTCGGCCTGTGGGGGGAGCCCCGCCTGGCATGGAGCCCCCCGGTGGCAGGAGCCCCGGTGGCAGGGAAGCCCCGCTCGCCTGCTGGGAGGCCCCCGGCTGTAAGGGGAGCCCCCTGCTTGTGAGCCCTGCGAGGCTGCAGGCCGCAAGCCGCAGCAGGGGCCAAGGGGAGGAATTAATCCCCTCCCCTCTCAAGAAATTGGAAGTTTCTTTCAATTTTGTTTTTTGTTTTTTTGTATTTTTGTTTTTTTTTTAGAAACTAAGGTAGAAGGTAGAATCAATCTATGGAAATAGGAGAGAGGAAGAATAGAGAGGGACCAAACCAAAACCAAACAAGTTTAAAGTAGAATTAAAATAGGTTAGCCATAGGAATAGGTTGAGAAGAAAAACTATCATAGTTTGGAGAAAAAAATAAAAACCAACACTAATCTCACCACTCTTTCTCTCTTAGAAGTTGTAGCAAGTGCACAACAAGATTAAAAGTCACAAACTCAAAGTTGCATGATAGATTGAAGGAGGAGTACAAAAGCTTGAGTTTAGATAGAAATTAGGTAGAAATCAAGAAAATCTTAAAGAATCGATTAGAACCATAGAAAATAGGATAGATTAGAAAGTTGCCTTGAATTAGTGAAATCTTATCGAAAACCATATCCTTCCAAATCAACTTGTAGAATAGAATAAGTTTAAATAGTGAAGGGATAGAAAAAATCTCCGTTATCCATATTCCGCTAACATGTAATTAAAATCTACTCTTTAAGCTGTAAGCAAAAAAATGGCAAATGAAGGAGAACTTGATGATTTATACAACAACGAGCAAAATAACTTCCAGTATGAGGTAAGTTACTAAATAATCTAAATTATATTAATTTTCAAAGTAGGTCCATTAATACAAATTTAGTAGAAAATTTTTTATGTTATTTAGAACTCAACTTTGTGAATATGTTTGTTTTCAATGATTTTTTTTACTTAGGATTTAGGAAAAGAGTCCATTGCTTGGAAGGCTCAGTGGACAACGCTTAGACATCCGTTAGTGAATAAAATTAAGACAAAACAAAAAGAACATGTTGTGGAAGTTGTTTACCATGGGTGGGTAAATAAACACTCACACCGCCCCTTGGATGTCATTGGAGTTCATGGAATGTGTCAGATTTTCATACGGATTTGGTGGCCTTGAACTATGATTCTTTACGGCGCAACAAGCTAGCTTTTATGTAACACTTTGTCACTGCAAATACAAGCCTCTGTCATCACTGAACTTTCATTGTGACATTGTATGCTTCTAGACCATTCCTTTGAACTTTACAAATAGAAACCATTTCTGCAAGGTAGAGCCATTGCATACTTTAAGTTCTAAGCGCTTGCCGGATTTTAGAGTGTTAGATTCCATGTAGTCATCTTTTTCATGTTTGTAGAGAACTTGGGCACATCCATTCCTAGTATGATGTTGAGGAGGAAAAATAGGCGTCGGTCTTTGTATTTTTCATCTCGTAAGGAACTACGGAGATCTAGAATGACTTGAGGGAAGAAAGTCATGTCGAAAACAGGTCAATCTATACCGGACAACCTTCACAAAGCACTTCGCTTTACCACCGGGGATGGGAGTGGGGAAGACACTGCTGGAGCGAAGGACTTGGAGGTATTGCAAGAGATGTTGGAGGATACAACAAGAGGACAAGATGAAGGACCGCAGGAGGTCACTACTTCTATAAGAACCTAACAAAATCATTCCTCCTCTTTAGTTTGTTCACAATCATTGCATTTCATGGAAATTCGATAGCAAAGAACAAATGTGTTTCAGAACCCTTCAACTCTTCATGTCATTTTCTACTCCATTGTTCATGTAAAATTTGTTCTCCATATTTAAATGACTATAGGCCTCTTGTAGTTCATGTGTGCATTAATTAAAGAATCTTTACATGAGTAATTTGTGGAAGTCACTTTCAAAAAATTTGAGCTTCTCCTATTGTACTTATCCTATTTCATGTATGCCATCATTCCGTAGTGAATATGCCATTGTGGGAAGTAGGTCTTTAAAGAAACACAAATTTTGGACAATGACAACTTAAATTTAGCCTTGCCTCTCTTTCTGTAGCCAACAAAAGTAGAATTTTGTATATGTTCAGGGTATTTGAGGAACATAAAAAAAAGAAGTTTTCTACTTTGAATGGATTCAAATCAAATCATCTAAGAATAGAGAAGATAAGGATTTCAAAGGCAAGGACTAAGAAAGATACTTCGTCCTTCAGTTTCATTAGATTTGTGGAGAATAAAAACATATGAGCACACCCTTACAAGAGCCTTCTTTGGCAAGTACACAATTTGATTGTGGTTGTATTCATATCTAATTCTTGCATTTTCTATGCATACTTCTATTTAGATTTAGAAACGCTCATTGTATGCTAATGAGCCAAATTTAGATTCAGAAACGCTCATTGTATGCTAATGAGCCAAATTTAGAGAAAGGCATATTTGGTCCCTAAGTCCTCCAGAAAATGAAGGATTTATTTGTTACAGAAGACCACAAACTATAAGTCATTCTTAGAAAATGTAATCTTAAAAATAAAGAATATTATGAATCCTAAAATAAAATAAAGGACAATTTCACTATCTGGTATAGAAAAAATTGAAAATAAAAGAAAGTATTCAAGGGAATTGAAAATCCCATAGGTGTTCATTAATCAATTTTCAATTGTTGACTTTCATGAAGGATTCCTTTAGAGCTCCTTATGCACACCATTCTTAAACCTTTTAAGACCCCCTTGAAGATTGATGCCAAAAATTTCTAGACCATATTACATATGGAATTCTTTTAGATTTAAAAAAAATGCCTTCACAATGAAATCATTCTTTGAAAGAATTCTTCCAAGCATCAAATGTATGTTTTCAATGCCTTTTCCCCAAAAAGGACTAAGTTGCTCTAATTTCTTTTTGGTTAACTAATTACTAGTATACTTTTAGAGAAGCTTTCTTTACCTTTCCATATTCAATAATTCTACCCTCCAACTTGAATTGACTTAGGGATAATCAAATCAAATTCTCATAAGTATCAAAGTTAATAAAATAAAATATTTATCAAAAAAGGACCCAATATTAAATAATTGAAAGATACACTATAGTCCTTTGGAATAAAAAATCTTTCCTTTCAATCACAATGTAGAAATCAATGAAAGAACAAGGTCTATCCTAACCTCTTCTATAGTACCAATTTGTAGAAGAATGTAATTAATGGATTCAAATAGTCTTAGAACTTAAATTAGAGCACATGATGACCAATGTGTTTGGTCTCGGCAATATGTCGGATAATTTCACCCCTAAGAATTACCTTTCACTTGGGGGTTTGATTAGCAAACAATTTTTGCTAATAAGCGATTAATTTTTTTAAAGGGAATATTTGGCTTAATATTCTTGCTTATAAGTGGATGACATCTCTAATTTGGTGCCAATCTTGGGGTGGTTTTGATCAATTTGGATGAATAATCCTCCATTTATATGAATCAATGAAATCAATGAGGAATAGATTGCAAATTTCATTTATTTCCAAGGATGTAAATACCTTCACCTATTAGTGATTATCTCTTTAGACACTCCCTACAAGCCTACAAGAAATGGAAATAAAATCCCTGCGTTTACCAAGCACATAGTTAAAAAATAGTAAAATTTCCAATACACTTGCATTCAATGATTGAATTGTCTACAACTCTATATGAGCTTCTTTTGATAAAACTGTACTTTCTACGTCATCATTCATAGCTATACTATTGCTTGAAATTTTGTTGATATAGCAAGCTTCTGTACTGAATCAGTCCTTCATCAGAATTTCAATAATTATGATGATTTACAATAAATAATTCTTGGCCACCCTAAATCAATGGAGGGCAATTGACAACACATCTGCTTGAAATGAGTAACATCCTTGAGAGGAAATCGGCAGCACATCCTGCCAAAATCAGTAACATCATTGGATCCTTGGACCCCTGTTGCTTGGGCAGATCAAGCGGCGTGGCAGTCCCTACATCGTCCCTTGGATTCTTGCATTGGTGGTCTAGGGTCGGTCGAGTAGTCTCCAAATTCCTCAGGTCTCTACGGACGCTAATCCTCTCCACCGTCCAGTCTGCCACTCTGCCTTGTTTTTCATGATCTTTCAACCGATCTGAGGTTACTCCACCTTCTCATTCCATTGTACTCTCGATGAGCAGGAAGCCAAGATGACGCGGAATACGAGGCGCCGGGTGAGAGACGGTGGAAACTTGCAAGAGGCATGTAGACAGGAGACAACGACTCCAGCTCCTCCTCTACAGCAGGTCTGCATTTTCTTCGTAATTCGACTATACTTTGCTCGTTCACTGTTGAGGATTGTGCACCTTCGAAGAATTCTTGATGAGATTTTGTGATTGTTTAGCGGTTGGTTGGGATCGATAGCGGCTTCATTTTCTTCTTCTAGAGTTTGCTTTGTGTACGCTTCGTTCTTGTGAAAGTCACCTGCCCTTGGGTAGGGGCTCGATCCCCCTTAGAATCAAGACAATTCGAACTTCATTGATCAGTTTGTCTAGGAAATCCAGGATCCAAATCCTATAGGTCGACGTAGGTGAGCTTGGTTGACTGTCGAATCTAGCGCCTTCACCAGCTGGGCCAAGAGGACCCCCATGAACTAGTTTTCCTTTGTCCGTGAAAGTCGCATGCCTTTGTGCAGGGGCTCGATCCCCCTTGGAATCAGCACGACTGAATACCCTAAGTTAAGGTACAGCTCAAGAGCTTGATGAATCCTCACTCATGGTTTAACATTTTAGCACAAATGCTTTTAAAGCTCCCCTCCCCGTGCTCAGGGTGAGACCAACAATTGTGATTTGGTGTTCCATATATTTTGAGCAGCAATTCTATGTTTGAATTATATAAGGGTCAAGCTAGTCTCCATGTCCAACTGTGAATCGATTTTCCGAACCCCGTGGACCGTCTACCTTTGGTACTAATCCAAGTTTTTTGGTAAAATTCAGTGATTTAATAGCATTGTTAGAAGTACCTGTGGACTAATATAGTTTTCACTTGATTACTGGGCTTTATCCCATAAGGGAACTTTAATCAAATTTTTTATTTGATATTTCAAGAGTTAATTTCATGAGTTTCCGACTTCACCTCGTCAATTAATAAGGATTCTTCACAACTTCCTTATCTCAATTAATTTGGTCATTTTGCTTGTCCTAGTCAAATGTAATGAAAGATATTTTTAGGTTTAAGAGAGAGAGATTATTTTGGAAAATGAGAAGAACTAGGGGTCCAGTAAAGATACATTGGACTACTGTCGGATCCGACAGTACTTCCATGAGCCCTTCTTGGACCCCCAAAATTTGGTTTTATGTGATAGATATTTACATTTTTTTTAATGCAAAAGAGTGAAAACAAATATATTTTGTTAGCTTTAGTTTTAAAACATAAGAAGATTTAGTGTAGCAATTTTCTAACTAAAAAAACCCCAAATTATAGTGTCCTTGATGTCATGGATGTTGGAGGTCCAGCAGATGCTTCACACTATAGTGTCGGATCCGACAGTCCAGTGTCAATCATCTGCAAGACCCCCAAGATCTGGGTTTTGTTTTCTTTGTTATACAATCTTGACCTTGTGATCCCAAACATGTGGGATTCTCCATTCTTCATAATTAAATTTTCATTCTCCAATTTCCAAGATCTTAATGATTGATGTCCAAGATCTCTTACGTTTGTTTTGGTTATTTAATATTGACCGTTACATATTTTACTATTGACCCTAATTTTCTCTTGAATATGAGAAAACATATTGATCTTTTTGAAGTGTACATTTTAGGATGCTTCATGTTAGTAGAATCATATGCATTGTTTTGAAAATTGTGAATGCTAGATCTTTTAAACCTGTACTTGAGTGGTCATTTCATCTTACAGCATGTTGACATCTTTGCTTATTGTACATTGTAAGATCTTTCAAATAATAAGAATGTTTGATGTTTTAATTTCTAAGATTTCCTCACACAAAAGCATGTTCGTATTGAAGTTTGTGAATGTTTCAAATTCCAATGAGTACTTCTATAAGTACTCCATTGGGCCATTTTTTAATCAAAATTTCATTACTTTGTTGTGTGAAGATGTTGAGGTTTCATTTTGGTAGATTTGAGATTGACTTTCTAATTTATGTTTTGACCCATTATTTGTGTGAAATGTGTTGATTGAAAAATAGGGAGGACGTAGAGGGAGTACAACCACAACTGCTCTTCAACCTCAAACTCTCCCAATTGCTCATGAAGCAGGACCATCTCAGCCTTTCACACCAGCAAACAGAGCCATGGAGGTCTCCAATGACTCCAAAAAAGAAGAAGAAGCTAATGGGGAAGATGTGGTAAGTTTCAATGATATCATGGATGCTGCTGACCGTGCTACAAATGCTTTCGAGGTCTCATGTATGAGTTGAGTGAGTGACCCTGATGCGCGTAGACGTCGTGAACATCTTGCTAGAATGCTAGAGTTTGCTAGATGCAGGACAACTGTAATGTCTCCTGAGAGTTCTGAGACAAAGTATAGCTTAGAGAGTCAAGTATCCATTACTGTGGATGGGCCAATGTGGGAAGACACATGTCAATGTCATCTTAGCACGATTCAAGGTAGACAGGAGGTTGTCATCATTCACCTCAGTTTCAACTCGGAGGGTGATGTAGACATTGATTGATTCCATTCACTTGGAGTCATTTTGTAAACATATTGATTCATGCCCTTGCATGTCTAATTCATATGATATTTCTACCTATTTTGAACTTATTAATGGTTCAATTGTACTTTGTTATTGCATTTGTAATCCTTGAATACATGTTAGAAATTAGGAATGTGCATCTTTCAATTTCAAATACATTTTTTTTCCTAAGTTTGTGAATGTTGATTATCTTTTATTGTTATACACAAGCAGATGGATGTGTCTCCCACATTGTTGTCACAAGATGAGACCATCATGGAGACTCAAATCAAGAATGACACCCCTCAACCGGACATTGAAGGTAAAGACGAAGGGGAGTTCATAGAAGAGGATGTGGTGGTAGATGTCTTGGAGGAAAAAGACAAAGACTTGGATGAGGATGACTTGTGCTCGTATCACAAGGTAGATTCCACGAAGACCATCACTTCTCTGAGGATGAATCTCGACCATATGTTTCGATTGCAAATCCCACTATATTGAATGGTGGCTATGCCTATGGTGAGGCCAACACTTGCATGTGATTTGAAGTTGCTTGAGCAAGAGTTCAATAAAGGATACTGTGATGGAGCTGTAGTTTTTTATGTCACCACCACAAACGAAGCTGGAGAGAGTTCCGAATTCACGGAGGAGGAGATGGAAGGGTGGGATCCATTGTGGAGAAAGAGGAATGCCATTTTCAACGCCCAACTTGAGGCCATTCCCAAGTTGAGGTTCTTGAAAAATCTGAAGTTCTTTGTTTGTGATGGTAATCACAGGCTCCTTTTGTGGATGACTCATATCACTAGGAAGCACTCTAAGGAATGGGATTGGCACTATGTCGTGGACTCTATTATTTTAGATACAAAGGGGAAGATAGAGTTGGTCATGCATGTCATGCATGACATAAATAAGTAAGTAATATATGCACGCTTTGTGACTTTGGCATTTAATTCAATTTAGAATGTCACGTGAAAATGATGCATATGACTTACAAAACCCTAAACAATATTATCTCTATAAATTGTAGGTCTACCGAAGAGTCCCATGTGAAGACCAATCTAGTCCATACTTTATACCGGGTTCAAAAGTATGAACTACTTCCCATCGAGCGCTTCAACGAGATGTTGAGGCCATCAAAGCTCAAACGGTGTGGAGCCCCCAAAACCAAAAAGACTTGGTACTCTATGCCACTAGAGGTCTTTACAACATTTTTTTTCCAAGTGAGAATTGTTTGGATGAAGATCACAATATTTTTTTGTGACTTCTATTTGAACATAGTTATTCTATTCTATTTTGACATTGATTTGAATGTGCTTGGTGTATTTTGTTTTGGCTTTTCTCTTCCTCAATTATTTGAATTTCTTTAATTTATTGGATGTGTCCAACAAGAGATAGCTCAGGCAATGGATGTAGCACTACGAAAGTACAATGAGATCACCCCAGAGCAAGAGAAAACTCCCGAGGGACTCGCACATCCTATGAGAGGTGGAGCAAAAGAGAAAACAAGAAAACTTAATGTGAAGATGATGAAGTTGGTCGCAGTGGCTAATCCCGCACATAAGACAGGATTTTTGGAAGAGGTAAGTTTCCTACATGCATTATGAATATATGACAATAGTCTCATATGGAGTTCAAATTATAATTGACATTGTATATCTTTTGAGAGCAGGTTGAGAAACATTGGAGTGCAAATGAGGTCCCTGAGATGACTCTTGAGAAACTTCAAATGGTGGCCACATGCAACACCACTCCTTTTCACAAGACTGAGTTTCTAAAGTGGTGGAACTCCTCGATACCTTCATGTGATGCTAGACAATTTCCACCGAGGCCCGTATCTAAGACATTATTGGGCCCTTTCTTAAATAGGTGCGTTTGGTATGCCGAGGTAAGTATTTGATTTGTAATAATTTTGATTTTAAGAGCTTTAGTGTTTTCGATTAATGAAATTCTGTATTTTTATAGTTTTTATAAAGAAATATGTATATTTTGAATGTTAATTGATTTAAGTTGTTTATAGATTGAAGACGCAGCTATAGAATACTTTGAGAACGTGGTGAGGCAAGACCAAATCAACATCAACATGAATGTTCCACTCCAACCCAAGACCTTGGTCAAATATATAGAAGTTTGGAGGAAGAAGATTTGGGATCAAGGCTTCATGGCCCACCTTAGAGGAACAAACTACTTCAAAAAAAGTGACAATTTCATGACTTATGAGGGGTCAAAGCAAGCGGTGCGAAGGGTGCTTTTTCGGTATGCTCAAATTATTGTCTAATGATTTGATTTACAATATTTCAATACTTTCAATTCTATAATGTCTAGATTTCTATTGACCCTTAAATCCTAAACTAGAAAATAGACAATGAAAGAAAGTACCAAAAATGGGGGGTCCTTGAGGTACCTTCCAAACCATTGTCAGATCCAATAGTGGTTTGTGAAATACTTACTGGACCCCCCATTTTTATTCCCTCTAAACTCTTCAATGTAATGTTTTGAGCTAAATTTTGGTTAAGTTAAAATTAATGTTCTCATGTAGTATTGCATGAAGTTTAGAGGTTGAAATAGTAGTCTTGCCTTCCTTGATATTTTGCTATTGATCATTGATGTCATGCTTTCCTATTTTGCAAGTACTTCAAGCATGAGCTTGAGGCAAAAGGGGCAATTGTGAAAAAGGACTTGCCTCCATTCCTCTCAAATTTTCTCGACCGTTGTTCCGCAGATTGCATGTACACTGCGAATCAATTCCGAACATATACCATAGCTCACCTCAGTGGAGGCGGATGGTACATTGATTGTCCCATCTCATACATGCATCCGTCAGAGGTTGAATTGCAAAATTCTTTGGAGGGAATTGGAACTATTGACATGGATGTGGACGAGTTCGTAGGGTTGACTGATAAACAAAGGGAGAGGTCCATTGTGAGGAGGGAAAGCAATGACAAGAGGAAAGTAGCTCAGATACAAGTTGCTTTGGAAAACAAAGAGAAGAAGGAGGCAGAGCGTGTGGCCAAGTTAGTAGAGAAGGAGAAGGAAAAGGAAAAGGACGACAAGGCCAAGACAAAAGGGAAGAAGAAAGAAGATAGAGAAGGTGTTGTTCCGGCATCATTGACGATAGATCAAGGCTCACAAATGGAAGCCGGAGCACATAGTGGGATGAAGAGGAAGGCCGTACTGCCAAAGTTCACCGAAGACATGGTCACCCAAGGCACACAAGTGATTGCCATAGGTGATGATGATGACGTGACATCGGAGGAATTAGTGTTCAATGTCTCTATTGTAGACGTCGTTGACAAGGAAATCAATGAGGGTCCAAATTGCTACACTGAAGTCATGGACTTTCTCGAAAAGGTAAATGAAGTGTATTATTTTGTCATCTAAAGTTTCACTATATTAGTACATTATCACACCTTCTACATGATAGGGACTCACGAGTTTGAATTTGTTATGGCAGATGGCAGTAGGAAAGGCTAGGGTGTATAATGGGGTGGTCAATCAATGGCCAGGATTTGACCTCATGTTATTCGACTGCCAAGAGAATTTGCTAGTGCCGGGGGTGTCCTTTCCTGTAAATCATGTGCCTTATTGGAACTCAGATCCAGAATACAACATGATCTATGAAGCATTTTTCTTTGAACAAAAGCATTTGTAGGATCACGGTTGCATTGTGGTGTTCCATTCATGGAGCATGGATGCCAAAAGCACCATTGCCGGATTATGTCAAGAGTACCCGAACATGGTGAAAAAGAAAGAGTGGATGGGCATGAATCGAGTGCACTTGACGTCCGCTATTGACAAAACTAGCACGGTTTGATTTTATACATTCTTCAAAATTTTGTTTGCATTTCTCATTTCATAATTCTCTTGAACTTCTATTTTATATATGGCTTGTTTTATGCCTGCAGACTTTGAAGTTCAGCATCACCCTCTTAGTAAAAGATCTAGGTGCGAAAGGAAAGTCCAACTTCTTCTTCAAACGCTCGACAACGATGCTGAAGGCCAAAGTTGACCTCGAGTGTGATGACTTGTTGATCAATTACACCACTAAGGACTCCATGTTGATGAACAACATGGATCAAATGCCATGGCACGGGGCTCGATAGAAAGACGCCTGATTCATCCAATTTATAATTGAAGGAACTACTGACGAGGGAGACTTGGTCCTCGATTGTACAACATCTACAGGTTAGTTTGGTTTTCAAAAGTTGGTTTTCAATTTCTATGTCATACACAAAACCATTGAGGTATTGATTTGTGGGGGGTTTTCAGGCGCCACCATTATAGCATGTCGTGCAATGGGACACCACATTGTAGCGTTGGAGTCAGATTAGACAATTTTTTCATCTATCCTTGAGCCCATAAAGAAGACCACTCCTCCTCTTGCAATAGTTGCAACTACCGAAGCGCCTGTGGTTGTAGCATCACAAGATCCAGATGCCATGATCATAATACCTTGCAAGTTCATTCACTGAGCTAGACCTAGTAAGTAAGTTTCTCCATTTCTTAATTATTGGTTAGCATGGTAATTGTAATGCTTCACGATTCTAACATTCAATGATTTGTGTTTGCAGCAGTGAGGGATTGATGTCCGCAAATGTAGTCAAGAAGAGAAGAAGACTTCTCTTGAGTTCGGAGAAAAAGTTCAATCTTCCAATGTATGCAAAGCAACTAGCTTCAGCATTTGCGGAGTTTGGTACTTCAAAACCCAAACACCGTAACCCTTCATATGCTTTAAATGTCTTACAATTCATAGATGGATCAACATTCGAGGGAAAAGAGACCACATATTCTTCTAGTGACATGGATTCTTCGACAGAGTCTACTACGACTTAGGCTCATGAGATTGACATATCTTATGAGTCAACCCATTATGTTTTGATTTTCTTTATGATTGGTTTTGTGTGTTTTATGGCTACATGTTGTGTGATTTGTTTTCTCTTCTAGTCAAGTATCATCTACCATGTCAAAAATTCTACTATAGGGTCTGAAGAAATGAAATAAACGTACACTATTCCAAGTGCGAAGTGTTTGATGAGGTGTCTAAATAAAAAAATATATTTTGAAAAAGAAATAAATATTCACACCAAGTGAAGTGGGTTCATCCTAGAAAATGACCCTAAACCAAAATTAGAATAAGTAATGAATCATATCTAATGAATAACCCTTAGATAAAGATTTAGCAGTTCACACCAATTATAGTGTTAAATTCCAAAACCCTATTAGATAAAATAAAAAACCAAATCACGCCATTCAAAAAAACTTTTTAAAAGGATTAGTTCTGGAAAATCAAAATAAATTTCTAGCAACCAAAAAGTCTTATGAAGGACATTTGGGTGTGGAAAGTGCCAAAAATTATTCCCTAGTACCAATCATAGATCTTGAGCCAGAACTAATAGGTTCTATTAAAATAATTATACATAGTAACAAATGATTTATAATAAGAGGAAATTTGGTGTCAAAATCCTAAGCCCTAATTATGCTATCCTAGAATTCTTCATGGAATAAAATAGGGGGTCAAAGAATAAATTATTCCAATACGAGAATCTTCCTAATTAGAATAGGGTTTGGAAAAAAAAAAACATTTTACAACAATCATAGTCTCTTATCCCAAAATAGATGGTAAAATAAAAATGTCTATACATTTATCCCTAAACATTAAACCACCAAAAATGGATGTAAGGAAGTAAATTACATTCATGCCAGAAGTCCAAAATGTCTTCATGAAAAAAAATAGGGAGTGAAAAAAAATTACCAGAACTAAAGAGTCTCCATGAGAAAATCTTGTGTGTGATAAATTATGAACATAACAATAACAATAGAATCTTCATAAACAAAATAGGGTTTGAAAAAAAATAACAACAGTCAAGACTTCATGAAAGAAATTGGGTGTGCCAAAATCATACCCTAGACACAAGAATCTTCATGCCCAAAAAATTGTGAAACAAAATTACATTGCAATGACACGAGAGTCTTCATGAGGAAAAAAGGGTGAGAAAAAACATTAGAACAATAGAGAGTCTCCATAGAAATATATTGAGTGTGAACAAAATACATTACAACCACGTCTTTGACTATTCGTCTTTATGAACAAAAAGGAATTTCAACATTACAACACAATTGTATTCATGTGTTAGTATTCAAAGGGAAAATCAAGTCAATCCCACCTCAACCTAGAACACCAAAAAAATGGTGAGAATGAAAAATATATCCACATCATATAGAGAGCCTCCAAAAAAAGTAAAGAGTGTCAAAGGATAAATATATTCTTATGACCCAGAGACTCTTCATGACTAATAAAATGGTTCCATTTCAAAGGAATATTACACCAAACAAAGTGTCTTTCCAAAAAAATTCCAATGTGAGAAATTGACAGATGGGTGGGTTTTAAGTATGACCTAAACCCTCTACCAGATGCAAAATTAATGTCAAAGTAATTTTTCATTTTTATGTTCATAGATCACTCAAAAATTGAGAAAACAATGAAATAACCTTTCAATAAATTCTATATTTAGTGGAGCCACGGTAATAGGTACATCCACGGACATGGGTACCTTGCTCTTTTTTTCCACTTTTATTTTTCCCGCTCACAAGCTCACGCTCACAGGCTCGCACGCTAGCAACCCTAGCATACAACGTTGTACTATTTTCTTCACTTTGACATCTTTTGCCTAGTCTTCCAAAAGCAAGTCCATAATGTGTGCTGCACATCCTTGGGTATACATGTAAGGATATTTTTCTTATAACGCCTTCAAAGTCCCCGTCATGACAACGGCATTGTCCGTACATAGTTGGACAATGTTTTGGGGGCCAACCTCTTCTATGTATTGCGCCATCGTATTGGTTGTGTACGCAATGTCCTTCTTCTCCCCCATGGTGTCCATTGGTCCAGGAAACACATCCCCCGTTGGACATACGAGCATTAAATTCAATAATGGACGGCTATTAGTATCAGACCAACCATCCGAACAAATAGTCGCGCCATAAACTTCGATAGAGTGCTTTGTCTGCTTAGTGACCATTTTAGAAACACTTTCTTTCTTTGGCTCTATCATTCTTGCACGCAAAGCATTATATGAGGGCGGTTGGTATCGTAGTCTTGATGCTGCTGTCTCTTTCACTGCTTTCACAAAGGCAGGATGGCGCACAACATTGAATGCAATGCTAGCCTCATAAAAGAAGGAAGCCCACATGGTATCCAACTTTGCTCTCGTGCTACTTTGTAATGCCTCATCCATGCTAGTTTGCCTAGAAATGGAAGGGTTATTCGTCCTTCTCAAAATTGTTTGAGAAGTGAAATCCATTGAATCTATAATAGGAAGCATTGGTTCATTTGTAGCACTAGGATCCTCTGACCTCTCCCTACCCCCCTCCAACATAGGCTCTACCACAGCCTCATCCACAACATCAAATTCTGGAACCTCCTCATACATTTGTTCAAAGCTCAGTTCCTTTGGAACAACCCCACGATAAGTCCTAAACTTCTACAATACTGCCCATGGGATTTTCTTACATTGCTCTGATGCAGTCTTGCCACCATATCCAAAGTGACAGAATGCTCGCTTTCGTACAAACACGGAGGTCCACCCATAGAAAACACATGTTTGTGTGTTTTCCACAAATTGACGGTCAATGTCTACAACCAACCAAGGGTCCCACTCCTTCGTGGCTCTCCTTGTATCGTTAATGGTAGTCTTCCTCCCCTCACTGTGACGAGCCATATTGTTCCTCGCCTATGAGTTCTTAAAACCATATTATCATATGAATCACAGCCTTGATTTAGAAAAAAGAATGGCAAAGCCACTTGCTTTGAATGGTCTTTTAAACCACTCAAACCAAGTCGTTGCCCTCCAAAAAAACAAACATTCGCAAGAAGACTCTTTCGAAGATGCAAGTCATGAGTTCATCCCCGAAGCAAGGTGAAAATCAAAGTCTAGGCCTTCAACTTTATACTGCAATCCTACTAGCACCACAAGTCATCCATTGAGAGCAAGAATGGGTGTAGAAAACGGGCGACCTCATAACAAGCACAATCGCCCTGTGGGCGACTACGGGTCGATGATTCGTACTAGGAGCATGCGTGTGGATGAAAGGGCGATTGCAGGTCAGGGGGGGGTGACTACGGGTCTACGACAAGACGACTGTGGATCTAAGGGGGTGATTGCAGGTCTAGGGGGGGCGAGTGCAGGTGGAAGGGGGGCGGCTACGAGTCTCGGGCAGGGCGACTTTGGGTAGAAGAGGGCAACTGCAAGTAGAAGGGGGGGCAACCGCGGGTCTCAGGAGGCGACTTCAGGTACTTGAGGGGCGACCATGCTTACGCTTAGGACCCAAGGCCATTTCTGTTATCTCATTAGTGTTCCATCACTGAGTTTCTAGATAAAAGTCATCCTAGTTTAGATAGATATTTTATTAAACCCTAAACGCTATCCAAGGGTTTGACTTGGTATTTATAGATACTTCAAAAAAAGATTTTCAAGAAAATGGTCATAGACTTAAAGAATACAATTTTTTTTTTTAAACTACCACATGAGGGAAATTCATTTCAAATCCATTCCAACAAACTTAATCAATAATAAATAGAATTAGATTGTACTCAAATTTAGAAAAAATTAAGAACTTTCTCTTTCAAATTAAAAAGAAAAATGGGGGACAATAGTGGTTGATCAAACCATATACATGGAATCCACAACTCAAAATGTATAACTTCTATTTCTCTATCAATTCCAAAAGAGTTCTTTTGAGTACCTTTTTATGATGTTTTTTCCCAAATTATAAATCTCAAGAAGAGTCCATACATTCACGGGTTGAAGGGCATGGGGATGTTGTCATTTACAATATGTTCAAACCATATGTTAAAATACAGAAAAATGCAACTATATGAACTTATATTGAAACTCTCATGGATGATGCAGCTTTAATTTATTGAGGATTCTTTATGTAGACTCAAAGTTACTAGAATTCTTTTTTTTTTTAAAACACTACACAAATTTAACAAGAAATTAACATTCACATAACTTGAAATCATCAAAATTTGTCAAAAATTCAAATGTTTGGATCCAAATGCAATCACATTTTCATACACAAAAAATAAAAATAAACATTCTTGTATTTCAACAAAAATAAGGACAAAGCCTTTTTCTTCATATATCTTGGAAGAAGTACATAGTCATAAAAGAAACAAGAGCCACCTAATTTATACTCCATCCATTTCCCCTTGTTCTTCCCTTTTCTTCTTCTCTAGTTCTATTTGGGCTCTTGCCACCCTCTCTTCCCTCTTCAAAAGAGTCAAGTCATGGTTCCACATCGTATTTGGGATCCACCACTTCTTGAACAATGACATGAACCTAATGTGTGCCTTCAGCCATGACATCTTTTCCTCCAACTTCTGTTCCAATCTTTTCATAGAAGCTAACTTCATCTTTAACTTCTCTATTTCCATAGTGGATGAAAAACCTTCAACATCCATAGACAATGAATCTGACTGCAACGACCAGTCAATAGGATCTGCATCCTTCATCTCCTTCAAGCAGTTCAATGTCAATCTTGCCTTTTCCACACCTCCTTTTTCAATGGCAAGGTTGTTTTCTTCCATCCTACATTTTTCCATTATTGTTTGAAGCCATTCATCTATAACAAGATTGACATTTGAACTAGATCCTCCATCTTCTCCCTTATTGAATTTGAGGTAAAATTGTTCGAGTTGTTCCATTTCTCTTTGTTGGGCTGCCAAACAAGTTTGTCCAGCTTGAATTAGTTCTTTGAGGGTGCCCACATCCTCAACCTGAATCTCTTGTGCGCTCCGCTTCTCGATGATCTCACACTCCCTTTCTTTTTCTTCAAGATCCTTTAAAAGCATCTCCAACTCCACTTTATAGGATTCTTTTGTTCGCCGATTATTGTCTTCTCCAAGTACACCTTGATGTTCTTGTTCCATTTCACGCAATACTTCCATGGAAGGCAATTTCATCACGGTCAGAGGAATCACTTCATCGGCTTCACTCTCCCCATCCAACCTATCTTCATTAATTTCCTACAAGCAAGCTTACACGTAATGGAACACTTCGTCATCTTCAGGATGATGAATCCCTATCGGTTCTACAAACATAAAAGGTTCTCCATACATTGCTGTGGTCCGTTGTATGTTGCCTTCTTCTAATACCACTAATGATAAGTTTTCTTCCATTGATGTATCTTCAATCCTGTCCCTAGGTTCAGGCAATGGCTCTTCATCGAAGTCCAATTCTCCAGTTGACGTTGACCAAACGTAATCTTCATTTGCCACTCCTTCTATAATGTTCTTTTTGGGCCCTAGCCCATCCCGAGGATTATTTGAAGGACCCGCTCTTGGAATGTCTTTTGTAGTTGGAAGCGTGACATTCTTGGATGTCTTGAAGGTCATCCAATCTATCGTTTTCCCCAATTGTAACTCTACATATACCATTTGGCATATGCCCATTGAGACTTCATTCCATGGAATTTTTCGCTTTCCATACAATGCTCAGTACACTTCAATACATCTCTGGACAAATGCATCATCCTTGCAGTAATGAAGATTTGCTTGGTTTTGCTTCACATGGTGAATGTGTCGATGGTAAGGGACTAGGTTGTCGATATGGCACCAATCCACAAATAACTTGTAAGTCATCAAGGTCCAATCGGAATTTACATGATGCCATCCCCGATATGCCTTAGCCTCTGGGTCTAGAAGGGCACATCGTTGCCTGCTATGTTGTCACAAGCTGTAATCCCATAGTTCACTGAGTTAATAGTAAAGAGTTTATAATTATATAGAAGTTTTCCAAAATTCTAATAGGAAAACAGGATTAGAACCGTCTTAGCCTAAACATCTTCCTAAGGCTAAGAGGATGCTCTGGGTATTCCGTAATGGGATCCAGGATGGATCCAGGATGGAATCCAAAAACCCGGATAGCGATAGCCTACGGTCTAGACTTCAGGCCTAGGAAAATAGGGATCTGTTATGGGTAAACGGTCCGCTTCAGGAATGGTCGGTAAGATGACGGGTACTTAATCCCGCCTCTTCCATTTGCTCTTCCTCTTTCTTCTACAACTGTTTTGTGCGCATATAGTTGAGAGAAAGAGTGGTGAGTTAGTGATCGTTTTAGGAACTACTGCTTATCCAGATCTTGGTCTAGTTTGCAATGGCAGAGGGGGATATCCGAAAATCGTTGGTAACGGGGCGAATGGTTTGTCCGTCCATTCCGGAAAGGCTGAAAGAGTGGTCACAACTGGAAGATGATTTGAATGAGATAGGGTGTGTCAGGATGTTCTTGAGGCCATGGATCGTAAAGAATGATAGGATGATTCAAGAGCTTATTGTAGGTGCCTTGAACAAGTACGAGTTGACAGTGAGGGGGCGACTCGAAACTTGGACTAATGAGGTCTGGGCCAAGGTTTACGGATTCCCCAAGAAGGGATCCGGATTAGCCTTCCGGACGGATAAGTTTGTGGTAGGGAAGTTTGAAAATGCAGCTCATTCCAAGGAAGGGTATGCCATCAGCGACTATCTAGATGCAAGGCAGAGGTATGTCCTAGAATTTTTGATCTCTATCTTGTGTCCGGAAAAGCCTACCGGGGTTACAATTATGGTAGCTAACACCATCTTTGGTGCTATGGAAGGTAGACCATTCAATTGGAGCAAAGTAATTGGAGTAGTAGTCTCCAAGCTTGCTGCCAACGTTGGAAAGGCTATGACCAACCCCATTGGTCCTTACCTGTTCCACCTCTACCACCATGCAGAGCTTCTAAGTGATGCAGAAATGGTAGAGTATAATACTAGATCCACCATCTTGCAATATGGCCTCATAGAGGAAGTAGAGGCGGAGCAGCCGCCAATTGAGGAGGAAGAAGATTCGAAAGTGGAGGAGCAACTCTTGGATCGGAGGTAGAGGAAGTCCACTGATCCAACGTCACAGGGGAAGCTTCCGATTCAAGAGACGATTCTAACAGAAGAAGAAAGAGGCATATCCAGATTCTTCAAAACCGGGTTCAACTGGGTACTACAGGCTTAGGAGTACCACAAGAACCTGGTGGACCTTCTCAAGAGGATCAACAAGGAGTTGAAGACGGAGCCAAAAGACATCCTCGACGCTTTGAAGAAAGTTCCGAATCCGGAAGTGCTGGAGAAGAAGGAGAAGTAGATTGAAGGCCTAGAGAAGGAAAAGGCGGACCTTCAAGCCAAACTGAGCTGGGCTCAAGGAGAGATGGCCACAACAAAGCAAAGGGAGAAGGAAGCCCTACAGCTGGTCAAAAACCTATCCGGGTTGGTGGACAAGCTGGCGGACCTGGTCATGAAGGCAGTCCTCGTGCAAAACCGGCTTGCAAAGGAAGGGCATCTTACCAGATCTAAGGTGATTCAGATCCTGGTAGACTTCTCTTCGAGGATGGAGTCTACTTTGAAGGAGATGCATCAACTACTAGGACAGATTGATCTAGACCGTGTTATGGACTTCTCCAACTTTCCAGAGATCCACTTTGACACGGAAACTCCAGTAAAGATGATAGGCTCAATGCCACTATCGTCTAGATCGGAAGCCTTGAGGGAGACTCTCCGGCATTCTATGGAACCCTTCTCTACACAACTCGAGAAGACAATCCGAGGGAGTGTGAAGACAGCACGAGAACCAAGTAAGTAGCTAGAAGCAACACGAGAGTTAGCATCGCCGGAGATTACGGTTTCGCTACTTGTCCCAATATTCCATCTTCCGGAGAAGGAGCCACTTTAGACACCTCGCACACAAACCCATGGAGAATTGGCGGACCGGATCGAAGGACTGTTGAATCCAGCCCAAAGCCATCCAGAAGGATTCGAGCATATGCTACAACAACAACCAAGGAAGGAAATGGATCCTATTATTTTGGATGAGACATCTCTAGGTGAAGAAGATGAGAGGGAGATCACTCAGATTGAGAAATCTGAGGAAGAGAACCGGACCGGATTAGAAGATGAAGAAGAGGAAGAAAGGGAATACTCTCCCCTGGAAATTCGGAAGGTCCAGACCCGGGTAGCATTGAGGATGACACCGGTGAAGGCAACTCCAAAAGCAACTCTGAGGTCATCTACCCGAGCACCAACAAGTCAGGGCGGGAGAAGCCAGAAGAAGGCTCGAAAGGCGAAGTAGTTAGGAGTTTAGGCAGTTAGGATTTGAGTTTTGAATCGGATTCGGATTTCCAAGTGTGGGCCTGAGTTCCGGATTTGTAGGATCTGACTTTTTCGGGCTTTTCGGGAAGTCTATGAGTGGTCACCTAGATATCCAGGTTGCTTTTTGGCCTTTTTGGCTTTGATTGTTTTGATATTTTAAAGTAAGGGGTAGGTTTGTTGCCTCTCATTCCATCCTAGTGTTATAGTTTGTATTTTGTCATCCTTTCTTTAATTTGAGCCACCAAGTGGACCCTCAAGAATTGATCTGTCGTATATCCAGCTTTCCTGTATTTGTTTATGAGAGTGTTGAAGTGTAAGAGAGAGGAGGAGGATAGGAGGAATCGGGATCTAAGGAGACTTGGATCTGATTTGTGAGGAACGTTTGTGACGTAGTCTAGGCTAGTGATTTTGGTCTTGAGCACGTGCCTTTAAAACACTGGAATGGGAATCTAATTAGGAGTCGCATAGGTGCAAGTTCGAAATACTAGGGAGGGTTCCGTGCGGAGATAAGCAACCACCAGTGGAAGTAATACCCATGCCACTTACCGGAAGGTCAACCAAACCCTAGGATTAGTTGAGCAAACGACTTACAATCCCTATATCAGTTTTGGTTTCTGTTGGTCTGTCGTTGTAATGGAAAAGTCTAGAAGCGGCTTTGTGTGATTTGCCTTCCGGATTGGCCATCTGAAAAGTTGTGAGAGTGTTTCCGGTCTGATCTAGTGCAACAGTTGCTCTAAATGTGTGTTGTGAAGTTTAGAAGAGAGAAGAATGTGTGAGGAATACGAGTGGTGAGTCCCTACCCCTCTATACAATCAAAGGCGGACCCTCTGAGGGTAAAACAGAGGTACTCTAAACCAGTGTTTGTGTGTGAAGATACGGATCCGGATTCCAGATACGATTAGACCCAGATTGGATTCTGAAAAGGTAGTGATCAGGAAAGAGAGAAATGAGGTGAAGCAAGACCTGAAGTTGGCAAAACGGATAATCTCAGCTTGCAACAATAGTCTAGAATCCCCTAGGACGATATTTCGAGTTAGTTTACACGTCTGGGTGTTGTAAATGGTATTTATTGCCCACTACGCATACGACATATGGTGATCTCCTTTCTTCTTCATCATCTTGTCGATAATATAACCGAAGAAATGAATTTGTAAACGTGGAAGCCACAACACATATAGATGCCCAAACTTCCAACCGATAAACCGGCAGTTAGACGCTTCAAGGCGGATGAAAGGCGTAGTGCAATGAAGGAAGTGGCGACCTAGGAATCCACAACACATATAGATGCCCAAACTTCCAACCGATAAACCGGCAGTTAGATGCTTCAAGGCGGATGAAAGGCGTAGTGCAATGAAGGAAGTGGTGACCTAGGAATCCAGTATCCCCTTAAGTACTCGAAGTCACCTAGGGCACGTGTGGGTCTTGGGCGACCATGGGTCTCGGTCCCACTACCCAGAAATTGCCATTCAGGAAAAATTAGAGTTTCTGGAAGGAGACCTTGGGTGCTGGGTGACCGCAGATATAGGGGGGCAGTTGCATATAGGGTGACCACATGTCATTTCTTGGGCAACCGTGGGTAATGGGGCGACCGTAGGTCTCAGATTCAGAAAGGTCTTCCAATTCATGATGATGGAGGCGGCTGCATATGGGGTGATGACGGGTCAAGGGTGACCGCGGGTTAGGGGTGCCAGAAAACATGAATTTGAGTTTCCCCCTTACAAATTAGAGGGAAGGTGTTCAAACTTTTCAAGTATGGCTCCCCCCTTTTCTAAGGATTAACTCCACAAAATCCTAAGATTGAGGCATTCAATACTAAGTGATCAAAAGTTTATTAAGTAATAAAGAAAGAAAATTGGTTTAGGAAGTGGAGATTTGGAAAAGCCCTTCTTCCTAACATTTCATTTCTCCTTCATCCATCCATGTGGTCATGTAAAATTCAACGTAACCATTTCCTATTTTAATTTTTTGAGGGAGTACATTTGGAGGAGACCTTTTCTTTGGGGGGAAATGATGTACAAAAAAAATACTAAGACCGTGAGATGCATGAAGAAGAAATCTTTTTATCTACATAAGAAGTGTTTTTAAAAAATGGAGACTTGGGGAAGCTCTTCTCCTTGACATTTTTTTTTCCTCGTACTCATGTAAAATTCAACATGACCATTTCCTATTTTAATTTTTCAAGGGAGTACACTTGGAGGAGACCTTTTTTGGGGGAAACGATGTACAAAAAAAATACTAACACCATGGGATGCATGAAGAAGAAATCTTTTTATCTACATAAGAAGTGGTTTACGAAATGGAGACTTGGGGAAGCCCTTCTCCTCATCATTTCATTTTCCATCCTCCAACATAGGAATTTCAATATAGTCCTCCCCTTGATACATCAAGGGGATTTAAAACACATTTGAAGGGGTGAATGAATATTGAATTTATTGAAGATTAAAAAGTTAGGAAATGACACTTTGAATGGTTTATATCTTACAAGTGCAAGGTTTAGGAGTTCAAACTTTTTTACGACATATAATGAAAAGCAAATCACATGTGTTTGTCATTTTATCCACCCTAAAAAATAGAAGTACATTACTTTTGGGGTCGCATACATGGAGAAGGTCCATAATTTTTCTATAGGGTATAGGGTTAAGGTTTAAGGTTTGGAAAACCCTCTTCAATTTGTCTAATTAGTCTTACTATAATTTCTATATTTATAGACTGATTCTGTAGTATTAACTAGCTACCAACATTGAAGGACAAGTCAGTTGTAGTCTATGGAAGACGCAATTAAGTCTGACTTCATTAGAGTTGGAGATGGCTCATATCTTTTGCTACATTGGTTTCTGGACTGACGTGACTTTAAGATAGTGGCGACTGTTGGTGGGGGGCGAGTTCAGGTCCTGGGCGACCGCGGGTGGGGGCGCGGTCTTCTATCTTGGTGATGTTTAGCCCAATTTGGTGGAATGGAGGGTGACCGCGGTGGGGGGCGTGCCTTCCAATCCAAAAAAGTTTTAATAAGTATAACAAGTTCAACTTTTAACATCCAAGAACAAGTCACTTCATTAGGACCTTGGGGTCTTCAAGGCATCTTCGAGTGATGCATGGAAGTTATTGGCTTCTTAGAAGTCATTGTTCTTGTGGAGGTCTTAGGTTTGATCCTGAATGAGAACAATTTGGTTTGGTTCTTGTAGCCAATCTACAAAAAAAAAAAAAAAAGACATCAAGCTAATTCCTTGTGGTATGTGGGAAGGAAGGTGATTTCATTCTCAAGGTTTAGGGGATGGTCCATGAGAGTTATAAGAAATTAATATTGAATTTTGGACAGAAATGTGTGTGGTGCAACCTTGCACCTCATACATCTCCATTCGAAACTCAATATTGACCAACTAAACCCTCATAGTACATCTCCAAAACCTTGGGAATTAAATGATGTTTCTTGCTCACCTATCGAAGTGACCAAACTTGACGTTTTGTCTCTTTGGAGAGAGATTATTTTTTGTATACAAAAGTTTAAGTAAACCTTAGATAGCTTTTACAAGAACATATTGAATGTCCTCTATAGAATACTTAGCCAAAGAAATCGGATATTGTATAAGGATTTTCATGTTACGGTTCTTTATCTTTAAACGATCAGGTGGCTAATTTTGAGTCCATAAATGATAGAAACTCTCTATACAGGATAGAAGAGCATTTATCCATCCTGTAAATTTTGTAGTGTAAGAAGGGGTGGTCCTCCTTGGAAAGTTTACTTCCGAAGACCGCATCTATAATTTGTAACTTAACAATTTACAACGTCTAAGAAAGATGATTTTGAAGGTGTCCCACTTATCCATTTAGAAATTTCTTGTATCTTGTGGGTGACCAATTTTGAAGGATTGGCATGCAAAAAAAAGAAATGATAGCATTCAAACACCCTTGATGGTTTGAACAATGTCTTCATCAAAGAAAAAAAATCTTTTGACTTGATGTGCATATGCTTAATTTGTTGTTCATTTCAATGTGCTTTGCAACATGTTTGTTTGCATTTATGACCTTTTCCACCCCAAAAGGGTTTAGGGTTGTGTAAAAAAGTCGAATTCATGTTCAATGTAGAGCAAACTCGAAGAAATTAGAAGAAGACTTTGGACACTTCTAAAGTAACCTCTATAATATTATTATGCAAGGGTAGAATGTAAGCATTTCAAGTTCTCCCTTTTTGTTTCAATAGAAGTCAATCATGTCACGGACTTTTGTATTTTTGATTCCCTTTTTCCCTTTCGGCCCATTCCTTTTTTTTTCTTTGTGAACACTGTAGACATATTTTTGGAACCATAAAGAAACAACTCAAAATCTAATTCCATATTCTAGACCATATCATAGTGGTCTTATGATTTTATTTGAAAGCAAGTGAAATAGAAGTGGGAAGTTGTAATGCCAATGTTTCTCCCCCATATCAAGGTTTCTTTTTGCTGTTCTTTATGATGGTCCATCGTTTCTAGACCCGCAGTTGCTGAGGACCAACGATCGCCCCAAAACCCATGGTCGCCCAGATCTGCAAGCACCTCTGGAACTCGCAGTTGCCCCTTCTCGCAGTCGCCCCATACTCGCGGTTGCCTGTTTCGCATGCCCTAGACCCGCACGCGCCCCAAGGCGACCTTGGGTACTTAAGCGGTCGCCCAGACTCGCAATCGCCATTCTTGGTCTTGCGCATTGGCTTTCATCCACCTTGAAGTGGCTGAATGCGTGCTCGTGGGCCAAGGTGACTTCAGAGGGGAAGTTTTTGCCCATTTTCCTCGCCAAGTTCAAGTTAAGAATGCCTCATTTTTCAAAAGAGCACCATGTCTACTCCAAAGGAAGGAAGTAGTACAGGTCGGATATCGGCTTGGGACATGGACCTTGACAATCCTGTAGCGTTTGTTGTAGATATAACTACCAAGGAGGTAATTGGGGGTGCTGGACCATCCAAGACAAAGAAGTCTAAGACAACACACGATAAGGACCCTACCTATCTTCCAACACAATATACGACCTATGTGTATGAGGCTTGTCTGCAATGGTATGAGGAAAAAAGTGTCGAATATTTCGAGAGGAAATACTTGAGAAATAAAGAGGCAGGCATCCAATCCTTGAAGGACGAGTTGGAGGACTTTATTACAAGGAAATGCAAGGAATCTTTGGACTATGCAGATGTGGATGAAGTGTATTTCAACCAATGGCAAATGTGGATTGGCAATTGCCTACAAACTGGTATATTCAACACCAAAAAGTTGATGCTTGAGTTGCGACCTATAGTGCCCAGATTTGGAGAAACAGATAGGGCCCAGGAATTTTGTGAGAAGATGGATTGGTGGCAAATTGCAACAAAAAGATTGTCAAGGTCTGAAGCTAGGGGTATGGGGTGGCAGATGAATGCATTGAAGGCTGCATTTATGAGAGATAGTGGTTCATGTATCATGTGGGTCTACTCAGAAGCTAAGGTGGTCCCACTTACTGGATTTGACCGTCAAGGAGGATATGGAAAGGTGCGCAAGGTATGCATTGAAGGGATGTCCACGATCCCAGCACATGTACATTTTGCGGGGAAATTGTCAAAGCAAAGGAACAAATGCGATGTGAGGGTGGAGCGGTCAGTGGAGGCTTTGGTATGCCCATTGAATCATTTGGCCATTATTAAATTCCTAGCTGTCCATGACCAAACAATGGAAGCATACACTTTGTGGTAGAATGGTGGTAATTTCAAAGAGTTGCTTCATTTGAATGAGAAGGTGGTGCTGCATGCGGAATGGCATGAAATGAAGTTGGTCAAGCAACTTATAGGCCAACAACAAAAAGAAATTAGCCTCTTTCAAAGACATAGGGCGAAGTTGGCATGGGCCCTGGTTTATGTGACAAGTCTCGTGCACAATGCAAGGGTGTTGCACAATGACTTGTCACCTGTGAACATATTGTTGCATTATCCCCCCTTCTCAGACAAAGAGATCAACATTGGGATTTGTGATTGAGGAATTGCAAGTTGTATTCAAGAAGGAGCTCCCTCGCATTTTTGATATGAAAAATAGGAAAAACTTGATGTTGAGAAGATGGTCCATTGTTGGGTAGCTCCAGAGTTATTCTATTTGTTTGGGCCTAAGGGTTTAGATACGAGTCTAGATGTGATGAAAGTGACCTACAAATATCCGGTGAAATCCGACTCTTATTCGATAGGAAAGTTGACCCAACGCATGAAAATAGAACACATGGTTGAATACGACAAGGACTTATTTAGAAATCATGAGTCATCAAGGTACTTTGCCATGAAGTTAGATGAACTAGGTGATCTTGATGTTAATAGAAGACCAACATGTGTGCAAGTGGTGGACCTCCTCATGGGTAAACCATGGTTCATGAAACCACCTGAATTTGTCTTTTGGGACTCTATCCTCTCATAGGATTTGATGTAATAGTTTTCTAGCGGGAATAGTAATGTTGGCCACCTTTTGTGCATCCTATTTTGGAAAAGCAATGGAAGTGTATAAACTATTTTTAAAGTGAAGTGCATGTTTGGACCCAAATTATTGACTATTGTACATACACATCACCTACTTGCATGCATTTGGGTTTGAATATGAATTCTTCACATGGTTCATTTGGGGGTAAGTCAATCTAATTGTTAAGGCAATCTAATTTCACTATTCAGTGAAGGTATGTGTTGTAGTGGTTGGGGGTTTGGGACCTGCGGTTGCTCTAGACCTACATGCGCCTCTGGTTGGGGTTCCCCTCACCCGCGGTCACCCGAGACCTGCATGTGCCCCCCAATCGCGATTGTGCTTACCTGAGGTCACCCCAGACCCGCAGTCGCCATCACCTGCGGTTGCTGGCGGTTGTCTTGGACCAGCGGTTGCCTTTCCGACCCGCATGCGTTCCCCCTTGTGGACCCACACGTGCCCCATCCAAAGCCGTGCTTGCCCTAAGGCGACTATAGGTACAAAATCAGACCCTAAACTCGTAGTCTCCCGTCTTTCCCTTTTGTGCCTTGTCTTTTATCCACCTTGAAGTGGCTAATTGCAGGCTTGAGAGGGGAGGTGTGTGTTGTAAGGAGGATATTCTATCTCTCCTCATGTCACTTTCATTTATGTATTCCATTGATTGTAAATCACGCCAAATTGTTTGAAACTTGATTGTGATTGTAAATGTTGATGTTGATGTATTTGTAAATGTGAATTACCACGAGGTAATAGAGTTCAGTTTGTACAACAAGGTTTTAGGCTTGTTGTATTTGGCATAGTATCCGAGTACAATTGATCGTATAGATTGAGCACTATGGAGAATGAGCCCCCACCATTGACACCTGCCACAATCAAACGCCTTACACGGCAAGAGATGAAGCTCATCCGTGACAAGGGTTGGAAACGGTGCGGTAAAATTCACAAGAAGCATGTGGCCATTTTGATCCATCCAAAGATTAAGACATTTAAAGGTTGGAGAAATGAACCTAAGCCTTGGAGTTACAAAACGGTTTGCAAATACGTGGATTGGTGCCACAGTAGCAAGTTATTTCCCTTGTGTTGGCACAAAGAACATTTGAAGCAAAACAAAGTAAATCTTGCATACTCCAAGGACAAGGGCTTCATACTTAGATGTTGTGAGGTGTGGAAGAACTTGTATTTGGAGGACTCAACTTACCAAAACGACAATTTCTGTTTCTTTCTTGTGAGAATGGTGTATGCTAAATATGTGTTGAAGAAGGAGGTGGATTGGTCAACATTGAAGGAGGTCTCTATTGCGATCATTCCGGAGATTGCAAAAATTTTACCACCAAATGAACCTGTCAATGTAAAGAAGATGTTATTCAAGGTGAAGCGTGGGAAGTCATTTGTTCGCGTTGAAAGCATGGTTTGGTCAGAGACTTCTAGCTCTGATCAACACACCCATGAATATGATGGATATTCTTTCCACAGCGATGACGAGGAGGTTGCCATACAAGAATCTAGGCTAGCTATGGATGTGAGAGTCCACTAAAGTGGACAATCAACCTAAGAGTCCATCATAGTACAAGACATGGATGATGAAGTGGCTAGGAAAGTGGACCCTATTTTGCGAGAGGGTGACAAGAGTGGCAGAGGAAGCGATTCAAAACATGAAGAGGCCATGTTGCTTGCCAAAATAGAAAGTGAAAAATTAGCATTGCATGCAGAGAATAAGCAATTGAAAAATTTGAAGGAATAAGAAGTGAATCCCACTTTCATAGAGGTGTTGAAGCAACAGTTGAAGGCCATAACGAACGTCTTCGAAGAGAATGACAAGGGCTTCCATTCCTTAAAAAGAAATCACGATTTTTATTTGAAGGAAATGAAGAGCGGGAAGGTGCATAAAATGGACCATTATTTGATATGGGAATCAAAACTCGAAACCCTTGTTTGCAAACATCAGTAGGTAGACAATGAAAGGCGAAGCCTAGAACTTCAAATAATGGAGAAGAAGAAAGAATATTACGAGGCCGTCATCCAACACGTTCAAGAAGTAGAGCTTTTGGCTTCTTCCTCGGCATATGGTAGTGTTGTTGGAGAATTAACAATGCTTGAGAAGTTGGTGAAGTTCCATGAGCAAAGATTACCATTGATGGTATTGGACTTGAAACCTCTGAGGGCGGAAAGTCGTTTTTATTCGGATTGGTATAAGTGGAATAGAGCTAGCATAGGAAAGTCTGATACAAAATTATAGCAAATGGGTTTGGAGCCCATTTTGAAGGACTACCTCAACACAAAATAAAATACCTAGGAATATAATGAGGAAAAATACTTTCAACACGATTATTTTGTATGTTGCCTATCGTGGTTTTATAAAGAAATGCAATGTTTTGAGATAAAACAATGTATATGGTGTCTTGAAGTAATGTGTGTACTAGAATAGTTAAATTGGTGTGGGCACACTAGTAGCATGCATAGAAGGGAGAAAATGCAACACCATTTTTGGATCTTATAACTTTTCTATATGGATGAATATGTCTTTCTCATGTTTTGGGAGAAGGTGATGGTATGATGAATGGAATGGGATTCTCGCACATAATTACAATCGAATAAGAACATGGGATTCATGGGAAGTTCTTAATTCTTGACCATAAAAGTCGACATAGTATTTTGTGAGAATGTCCTTGTGAAATCTACAATACAACTTGTATTTATGATTTTCTTATGAATAGTGGAGAACTAAGAACCGATTGTGCCCAAAATACCATATTAATTGAGGAAATTTATTGGGCTTATTTGCCTCGGGTGATTTGCTTCATTGTTCCTCGTATATAGGATTTTTTAGAATTCTAGCTTTAGCGTAATTTGAAGAAAATTACAATGGATATTGAGGAATTAGGTAGGTTTTAAATGTAACTTGGCCTACTCATGTGTTTTATGAATTAAAATTTTGACCCCCAAGGATAGGGTGAACCATTTGAAGGTATGGTAATGTGAAGTCAACAAGTCAATATCCACAAAAAGGGGCATGTTGTATTTGAACGCCTTTTATTCTTTCTTTGGCCAAGTATCTTGAAAGCTTAGAGGAAAAGCTTCCTATAATTAGAACCTCATGATTTTAAAGAATATGAAAGGAAATATCCAATTGGACAATGATGCTCCACTCTAGTGAGTAGTGACCTAGTTTTCTTCTCAGTGCTAGTGAAATTAATTTGGAAAGTTAAACTTTAGGAGCTTTGTTGATTTGATTCATACAATCTATTTTCAGAAGAACTGGAAAAGATCATTCTCGATATGATTTCAGAAATTGGTACTTTGGTAGAGAGGAAAAAAAGGTAGTATTAAATAAAAATCAATGCCATATAGAATTGCCGTACATGGGTATGCTAGGAAGTCGTAGAAGTGGAATGAAAGAAGCAAACCCTAAACCACTCCATCGTACTTGCCAAAACAACTAGAAACATAGTGTAACTAAAGCCTACACCTTACTTTTCATCTATTATTACGAGAAGTGAAGCTAAATTGCATGATTCCTACAAATGTCTAGTCAATTACATTTGGGTTGGTTTGAGAGCCACTTCTTTCACTTTGTTTGTAGGTCAATGCTTCCCCAACCCAAAGCTTTTGCTTTTCACGGGTTTGTGAAGCTAGTCTATTTGCCTTAAAAATTGATTGCAATATGTTGGAGTCCTATAGAGCTTGAAGGGTCCTTGTTGTTTGCGGAGAATGTGCTTCCAACAAGTAGTCAAGTGTTTGACTTTGGTAATATGGTCCATACATAGAGTCGAGGTAAGCCATACTAGTCAAGTCTTATAGGGAGGCACTATCATCTTGATTAGCCACCCTTGGTCCTTCTAAATTCCAACTTTGTCGTTGCGGATGAGGACCCCACTTGAAGGTTGAGGAGGTCTTGTCCCAATATCCACCAAGGCATTGTAAGAAGAATGCCCTCCTCCCTTCGTTTTGTAGCCTCTTTCCCATAAGCCTCGGTACAACTCTAGCAATTTCATCTGGGTCTGTTTTCCAATTCAATTGCGAGCTAGCAGCTTTTTCTTGATCATATTATCCTTCTCGCCAACTCCAAACCAAATCTCGGCCCCACAAGGTTGTGTCAGCCGTAGTATCACAGGTGTGTTTCTAAGAAGGAGGCATGTAGGTCGTCAAGTTGAACATGGTATACAGGCGATCGTGGAATGGTGCTGAACAAATCACACAACGTCGTCTAATCAAGCATTGCGTGATGAGACATTGGGGGTGGTATACATGCGCACAAGATCCTAGTGCCCAACCCCCTTTGGGGCCAAATTGTTCAAGACATATGGGGCATTTGGTATGGTCCAAAACAAAAGGTACAAGCTTAGGCCACAAGAGCATTCGTTTCTTCTCTTCTATGTGGCTAGACATTTGGTTTTGGTGGTCCCAACCATTTTTGCTCCAATCTATGACCTCCTTTTTTGGCAATTCCACCATGCACATGTTACTGGGAAACATGTCCTCCAACAATGCCCATGACGTCAATCCATTCTCTCGTTTAGGAGCATTTGCAACAAAGTTTCTAGAAACTTTCTCTAGCTCCTTCACAACTTGTTGGGATCTATCCACGGAGAGAATGCAGGTGACCTTCCAATGGTAGTATGTAGTAGTCAACTCAACCAACTTTTTTTGAAGCATCTTATTTTCTTCTTGAAATCCATGGTCTTTCTCCAATTGAATAATTGATGGAACCATAGGAAACGAAAGAGAGTCTTGGGTCCCATTGAGTTCAATTGTGTCATTGGTAGTATATCTTGCGACAATAGTAGGAAGTGTATTTGGAATGATGGGGGAGCGTCTAGTGCACTTGGCAAGAGGAGAACGCTGAAGGATATGGTTGGTAAGGTCCCCAACAACCTTGTCTACATTTTAGAGGTTCTGCTCAACAAAGGTGTCATCCATATCCAACAAAGTGAAAGTGTCATGGTCTTTCTCAAGGAGGCGTTTCAATTCTGTAGTTTGTTTAGAGATGAGTGTATTTTTGTGTTCACACTCACATCACAATTTCCTCATTTCATTCTGTAGTGAAGAAATTTCAACATCTTTCATCTTAAGGAGGTCCAAAGCTTTTGCCAAAGTCATAATGTCATGGCTCGAGCCCATTGTTGATGGAGAAATGGGAACACAGTTAGTTTTTTCCATAGCCGTGTTCTCATCGGGCTCGAAGTCGAAGACGTCCTTCGTGCACTGTGTTGGCAACGATGGGTTAGGAACTATAGCTGGAATCGATGTGGGTCCCACTTGTGTTGTTGAACGCCATACTCTAGATGGTTGCCTTGGTCGTTGTCTCGTGGATGTCGTAGGTCCTTCTACAATTTCATTTTGAACCTCACTAGGGCAAACAGATTGCTCTACGATTCGTGTTACCCTATGGACACGTGTACCATCAGAGTCATCATTTTCTTCAGACTCATTAGTGTCAACCTCAGTGGCAAGGGTTTGCATTTTGTATGTGCTTCGAGTAGGACCAAGTCCCCCCTCGGGAAAGGCTAGAACTCCTCTTGGGATGAAACCACTCTCTGGACGAGTTACATACGTACTTCCCTTGATTGTGCTCCAATCAACTTCTTTGTTTAGAGCGACCTCAACATATGCTCCTCTAGTAAGGAAGAGGGGGACCTCGTTCCTATCTACAAAGGCAGTTTTGTAGAGGACTTGCCACAATTCAATGCATCTTTGAAGGAATGTTGGATTCTCACAATACTTCAAGTTGGCCTTATTGGTGTGCCGATTATAGTGATGATGCCATAAAGGAAAGAACTTGCCGATGTGGCACCACTCAATGTAGTCTTTGCAAGTTTGTATTGTCCAAGGCTTTGGTTCTTCATTTCAACCCTTAAAAGCAAGGTGGGCTTCACTATTGAGCACATGCAATCACTTCCAATGAATAGTGCCCCTACGCTTGCAATGTTTGTCTTTGGCAGCCTTCCGTAATGCTCCAGTGGTTTGTGCAGCAGCAGAGATAGGCAATGCCCTGGCATTGTTAACTCCAGTGGCCATCAATGATTGTTGTGTCTAAGGCTCAAAAAACTTGTTTGGGAGTTTAGGTGGTCCACAACTAGTAAGGTCAGAAGGGTGGATGAATGTAATAAATAGTAAATACTCAAGGTTCACGCATGTAGCCACTAAAGGATACAAGACAAGAAGCCTCAATGAAAGGTGCCCAAAAGGTCTTGGGCGAGTGGATATATAGGTGGGGCGAGCGCGGGTGAGAGTTGGTCATGGGGTGCATGCGGGTGGACGATTATCAGTTGAACCCGCGGTCTCTAGGGGGCGCACACGGATCTCGGGAAGTGACCACGGGTCTGGTAGGGCACATTCAGGTCTAAGGAGGCGACTACGGGTCCAAGGGCGCGTGCAGGTCCTAGACGGGGCGACTACGAGTCCAAGGGTGCGTGCGAGTCTTTTGGGGGGCGACTGCAATTTCAAGGGCTTGTATAGGTCCTTTGGGGGGTGACTGTAGGTCTTTGGGGGCGCGTGCGGGTCCCTCGGGAGGCGACTGCGAGTCTTTGGGGGTGACCACAGGTAATTGTGGGGCGTTACTTCTCTTCGGGTTCTCACTTCATGTCTTTGCCTCGCAGCTTGCCACGTACTCCACACCCGCAATCACCCACCAGCCTGAACTCGAAGTTGCCCTACCCGTGGTCACCCACACCCAAGGTTGCCCACACCCGCATGTGCCCCTTTAGAATGCCACGTGGAAGACATGTGTCTGCCACATGGCATCCAGGTGGCCTCACGGGCAGGGTGAAATTTTTTTTAAAAGTCAAAGCTAAGTTTGACTATATTAAACGAACAAGAGGGTCTACTTGACGTGTTGGACGTCGTGTTCATCGTGTTGTCGAACTGTCCGCCGGAACAACCCTGTCTAGAAGGAAAGGTGAAGGTAGCAAGTCTTCTTCATCATCATCATCATCATCATCCTCTGCATCTATGATTGGTTCCAGTGGAAACCAAAATTGACCACAATTAGACTAGGCCGGTAGGCAATCACTTGGGCCAATCCAATTGGTATCTATTACTGCCTTATCACAGGTCATTTTGGACTTGTTGTCCTTCCCTATAACTGTACGACAATCAACATCTCTTTGGAGTACAATCTCTGCCCAAACTATGGCCATGGTGGAATAGTTCATGATATTTGGTTTAGAGGCACCTAAATTGCAAGTTGACCAAGTCTCCTCGTATCTTTGTAAAAAATGTACACTCTTGCAGGTATTCATGGGGCCTTTTTAACATCTCACTTGTCACTCTAATGCCTCCTAGTTATCCATTGGCCACAATTTTGCAATGTGTGACATTTTCACATATTTCTTGCACGTTGTGCAAGACCATACTTTTTGGGGCTCATATTGCCAACCGTCTTTAGCTACCTTGAATTTGTCAAAAAAAGCATCCCAATCCATGTCTTGTGATTTTCCCTTTGTACTCTTTTTGAAAGGATTGGGAATTCCTTTAGAAGGCATGGTAACTCGTCTTGTCGTCTCTTAATCCAAAGTTCAAATGAGAAGTTTATAAACTTCAAAATTTAGAAGGTGATGAAAAAATTATGAAAAAATTAAGTTAATTCATTTACAGTTAATCACACTCCAAGTCAGAGGGGCGCTCAGATACCAATTGGCGTTGGGTCAACCCACTCCGGAAGGCAAACAACTATGTGGATTGTGATGTTCGCGCCTCCCTTTATATCGTCCGCCCAGGCCAACATCGCTATTCAAATCGGACAAGAGGACAGCAGATGGGAAGATCTAGCGAGCAAAATGCCTCAGCCTGTCACATTACACAATCTGGATGACTGGAGTGGCTAAGAGGTCCATTTGCGCAGCGGACGACCCACTAGCGGACAGGAGGATGTCAAATGGTGGATAGGGCTCCCACTTCTAATGCATAGTTAATGAATCTTCTAAGTTCAAACAATCAAACTATGGAATGAAAGATGGAAAGCAAATTCAACAAAGACTTGATTGATCCAAATTAAATTTTACAAATCCCATTTCAAATTTTTTCATTGAAAATCTAAAGTGCATCTTTGTTGAAAATCATTTTTTTCCACAAACATAGACTTCCATAACACCAAAAACAAAGTACGACTCTATTTGTAATACATAACCCCTTTAGTTCACAACCCATTGTTTCATAAGAAACCACTCAAAATTGACACTTACATTAGTTACATAGCATTAATAAATAGTGGATAGCCAAAGAATTATTTTTCAAATTTAGGAGCGAGGGAATGTTTAACTATTTGCATCTTATATTATTTATAGTACCATGACAATTTGAAAATGACAATGCGTAGAAGAATCTTTAAAGCCTTCGACAATGTAGATTGCAACATTATGATATGTAAAGTGAAAAAAACATGGTTTTCCATTTCTGCATATTTCACTATGATATTTATTAATTATTCAGACTTTGAGACCCTTTCACTTCAATTTTTAATTATTATAATGGAGGGCTTCAAATTTTATTATTATATTTTTAATGAAGGGCTTAGAATTACTAACTCTACATGAATGCATGATCAAACAGTAAGTTCAAAGTGTGAATTAAATATATCAACAAAAACACTCAGAGTTTCACTCTTAGAAAATTTGTTCACAACACGTAGGTTAAAGATTCGAGGACATTCTAACTAATTAGCACACGCTAATGTGAACTCAGAGATTGTTATGCCAATGAATGTGGTCTTTTTCACGAGTGTAAGGACAAAAAATTGTTCATCCTAAAATGGAGTTTACCCCTAAAGGACCATTGTCCCCTTGGGGGACAAAATGGATTTAAAGCAAGTTCCTAGGACCTCAATTTGTAGTGAAAATTTTTAAAACTTTCTTATAAGATAGAAAAAATAATTAGGTTCGTGCCTTTGTGGAAATATAATGTTATTTCAATTGTCACCCAGGAGCAAAAGTTATGCCATCTTAAACATAATCTTCACGCCAGCAAACAGGCGGGTAGAAAAATAAATTCACAAAAATTTGAAATGACATTTTTCAAATTTTTTGTTCTTATAGATTATATTTTTGTCTACATGTGAGGCTTTGATTCATTCCATTTGGATTGGTGATGTGAAAGTTATGAACAATCTTGTTTTCCGGGCAATATAAGCATCTCCTTGAAAATATAACTTTGAATGCTAATATATTTCAATCTTCATGGCCCTAAACCCTGAAATTTTTACCACTTGGTTTGAGGCAAGTAAAGTACAAGATCCTACCATTAGATTCTGAAAAAAAAATATTTTTTTAGGTCTCTAGGATGAATGCAGCAAAAATGACGGTTTTGAGTGTTCTTTTACAAAAAAAATAGCCTTGGTCCTGTAGGGACTAACTAATGAATTCTACAAATTATTAATTAATTCAAAACATGCTCTAATGGCTTAGAAATTATGGTTCTCTCTAAGTTTTGCAGAACAAATCTAAGATGGAATGATTGAAAGCATTTTATATACATAAAAATACGTCTTCTTTGAAATATTTTGGTTTAAATCTAAGGTTGTTTGAGTGATTTTTGTGGATGCTAAACTAAAAGTTTAAAACCAAGGCTTCTTCAAGTGTTGTGTAGTTGGGTCAATGTGTTATAACTTTCTCTCCTATGTAAGAATTGAAAGAACAATGACATTTCAGATTTTTAGATTTCTAGGAAAGGTGATGTGTTTATCTATCATTCTATCTTAACCCCTAAATGCCCAAGGCTTGTGTGGAGCTTCTTGAAATTTGCTCAAAATTGAACACAAACTCAACATTTTAATAAATTATACCAATTTCTTTTGAATTGTAATGGTACAAATTCAAACTAGACATGTTAGAGATCACATAGGGAAAAAAACATAACAATATCACTTTCAGAATGAAAGATTATAATGTTTGATCATGAGGGTGTAAAAAATATGAATTTTTTTATTTCTCTATTTGCTTGTAAATTCTCAAAAGTTCGTCACTAAAAAAATTATAGGGCTTAGCATGTACAACCCCAATGAACTTATGTTTTTTCAAAATCTCATCTTTGATTTTATAAAATGAATTTCTATTGTGATTTCCCCTAAAAGACCTTAGATCTAGTATATTTGAAGCTAATTTCTAAGAACCCTTGACACTAGAGGAAGTGAACATTGCAATGGGCATCCTTGCACAAAGTCTTCAATAGAAAAAACATAATCATTAATTTTTAAGATAATAAGATCAGCTAGTTGATCCTAAAACGAGACTTCAAAAACAATTCTCCACAAATAATTAAAATATAAACTAATAATAATAGCAATTTCGTATTTTGGTTGGGTTTTATTTAACTTCAAAGTTTTCGAAACACCTAAATTTTGTGCTTTAGGCATTTAGGGTTTAAAAAGATCTTTCAGAAAATCTAATCAAACAATAAATTCATTAAAACATGGCTGAAATCCATTTTGCTAAATGACGAGACAATGGAACTTTAAGAATTCAAAATACTTAAGTCAATTTCACCCTTAAACCTTATAATCTTTCACTTCATCATTCATCAATGATATTGTGGCTTTTTTGATTTTATGACCTTTGCAATCTCCATTGTCCAACATGTCTAGTTTGAATTCATACAAAATAAATCAAATAATTTTGAACCCAAATTTGCAATCTTCTAAAAATGATGGCATTTGCTAAAATGGAGTAGGTAAGGGTTTAACGGTTAGTAGGGTTTAGGGTTTAGGATTTAGGGTTTCACCCTAAACTAGTAAACTTCAAGCTCTCTAAATGCATACTTGGATTCTTGTAATAACTTCTCTATTTCGATTTCTGATTTGCTTGATTAAAGGCTAAAACATTGGATATTGAAACTTTGTAACCATAGGGTATTAAGAAGAATTTGACTAGCTAGAAAAATGTATTTGAGAGAATCCTATGCCTAATGGCCTCCAAAATCCCCCAAATTTGAAAAATTTGGTGGGAAGGATTGTTGGTCTGTTGGAAGTGGTCAGCTCGTCTATTCATCATGTATGGAAGCAGATGGTGGAGGTCTCTCCATCTACCGTAGTTGAGCCGTGCATTGGTTTGGACGATGTCTGTGTGGTTCGGGACAGGTTCGGTCCCGAACCTGTTGTAGGTTTGGGAGGAGACGGGTATATTGGCAAACAACCAAGGGCTTTCTTCTCACTTTCACTCTCCCATTTGGGCATCATAGCCACATTGGATGTGCTACTATTGCTTCATGTGCTAGTTGTTCCTACGTGGTGGAGAGTGGGGATCAAATATCTTTCATTACTATTTGTATTTACTACCTTGGTTACGTACAAACATGCAAATATGGTATTCATTTTTTATTTGTAAAGAACTGGTCAAGGGGTGTGAAGTTGGAAAATGGAAACTTCAAGTTCCAAGGGGACGTTCAACAATCAAGTAGTGATGACAGTTGCAGATGGTGTTGTAGTTGAAAGCAACAAAAGATCTAAACCAAAGGAGATGGGACACCAATTGCATTTTGACATTTTGGATGATGTTAACATCAAGGCAGAGACTGATTGGGAGATGGAGGACGTGGAGTACTAGACCTTCAAATTGTGCAAAAAAATATATGAAAATGTATCACATTGGGAAGTGGTGGCCTTGAGATTGTCACACTCTTCACACTCATGAATATTGTTTTAAATTAGCAAACTGTCTTAGTGATCATTTTGTCCATTGCTTGATGGAGGTGTGGCAAATCTTTTTTCCAAACAAGGCTATGAGCAAGGGCAAAATTAACTACGGCTTAGCAAGCATGGTTTATGTTGAACAGATTTTGGCTCACAAGGTGGATTTTAGGTCGTACCCTATGGTAGCGACAATTCCACTTGCAATTAGTCAGCATCAGAAAGACATTCGTAATACGTTCAATCCAAAGGCACAATTTCCTGGAGCATATGAAGCAAATGCCATGTCAAAGAATGTTGCGGACCACATTCACATCCCTCTTTAATCCAAAGTGCGTCGTGTGGAAGTTGTGCATGGAAAAAAAAAGGCGGTAGAGTCGGATGCTACATGTAACACTTAAGCATGGAACACTTCTTCTTCAGTAGGTGTGGAGGGAGAGGGGTTTAGGACTTCATCAAAAGATTTGAATCCTACACCAAACATGACAAAAGGGGTGCAAATGGAGAACACTCCAAAAAAGCCACCTCGTCCCACAGAACATGGGTCAATTTCGAAGCCACAAAAGTAGGAGGATGAGGTTTCTGTGGAAGAAATTGCTAACAAAAAGCCATATTTGTTATATTGAGACTTTTCTCGGATTTTGAGATAGAATGCTAGTTATTGAAAAATTCATTTAAAATGATAGTAATTGAAACCAAAAATAAATAATGCTCAAATATTGATCCTATAATGAAAGTCTAAAAGTTGGTGTTGTTACCTATTTATGAAAAAATACTAGTAAAGAGATAAAGCAGTTTATGTTTGAGTTGAGGATGAAAATGAGACTACAAAAAGTCTCAAATTAACGAAAATGACCTTTAAGGCACACATTTGTATTGATAAGTTTTTGAATAGTAGTGCCAAAGACATCATGTTCAATGTCCCTGTAGCCATTCACTTGACAAGAAGCCCAATTCAGAGCTCATTAAATGAAGTGCCAACATTACCAAATAGGAATGAAGAGCACCCTAGTGAATTGATAAGTGTAGGGATGGACTCGGAGAATGAGGCTATTGTCCACAACAACAAAGAAATGTTGAATTTGGAGGACCATCCATTGCTAGCGTTGTTGGGTCCAAAGGATTTAGAGTCATTGCAGAAGATGCCTCTATTGGAAGAGTTGAAGAACTTATTGCAATGTCCCCTCCAATGGAACCAATTTGAAATTGAGCAAGGTACAATTGACAATGGAAATCAAGGTGGCATGAGTAATAAAGGTGATACTAAAAATAAAGGGCACAATTCTACTTCAGGCAAGGCAACAGTGGAATTTGGTGAGATGTTTGGAACAACTTATTCTCTATCATGTTTTGCTAGAGTTGTGGCTGTATTGACGCCTGCTCTCACAAAAATAACTAATACATTTTCCAAAATGACTCCATCCATTTTACATGGTGCTTTAGCTTTCAAGAAGTTTTTCGAGCTTGCGGATAAACTACAGGACGAGAAAGTGAAAGAGCTTCAACATATTGTTTTTTCTTGAACAAGAGAATCAAGAATTGAGGGAGGTGCAATATTCCAAAGAACACCATGATGACCTCAAGGCAAAATATGAGATATTGCAAAAGCAACATAAAATGGTGTTCAGATCTGAAATTGGCATTGGACTTGAAGACATCCGAGGAGATGTTAGAATGGCATCGCAAAACATTGTTGATATTGGAGATCGAGAAGGTAGTTGAACAATGGAACGGTAGAGCGAGCCTACCATAGGCAAGTCAACCAACTCAAGAGAGTGATGAACTCTCTCTTCCTCTTTACAAGGGCAAAGCCATGGATGTGATAGTTGAACTCCCACAACCTATTGAGAGCCCTAAACTTTTAGATTTTCCCTCTATCTAAGATGTTTCTATGGAAATAGAAGACCATGAAGTCAAAGACTTAAAGCATCAATTGGATTTGGCAATTCGAGCAAAGAATGAGGTCGAGTGCACAATGAAACGAATGGAACAAATAGGGTTACTAAGCAAAATCCTTCCAATGGAAAAGGCTGACTTACATTGGGTGGTGTAGGTGAGGTAACTACAGGAACAATCCTCTATATCATCTGGACTCATGAAAGGGCTCTTGAGGTATGCATTCAAATTGGACACAACATACAAGAACGTGACGAGCTCTCATTTGCGTTTTGCAAAGAAGTTAGAGGATGAAAGAAAGGACCCTAATTTAAAACTTATGTTTTGGGGGAACATGGATAGAATGTATGAGCACCTAAACCATGGCAAGACCTATGATATGAATGATACAAAGAACATCAATTGGGCCTTGGAACTGGAAAAAGGATGGGTCCTTTACAATACGTTGTCAGCTCACTTCCAACAACATGACAAAGAGCTTGTGCCGGGTAGTTTTCCGAATACTCCCATCTTGGAAGGTCATTGTTCTCTTTGCCAAGGTCGTTTTGGGCCTGAATGAGCTATAGCATTGGGTCAGTTTCGCCACACTTTCCAAGTCTTTTGCATTCAAAGATCGGCGGAATTTCAACACCGTTGTCCGGAATGTCGCATTCCTCTAAGTCCAAGGCTGTATGAAATGCTATGGATTTTGCATTGTATGCCTTTGGGACACGAATACAATTGGTGGACCTTGCCATTTGACGAAGGGCCATATAAATTCCAAAACTACTTGCATTGGGGAAAACCAATGAAGTGGGATGCTAAAGAACAATTTCATGAGATATCCAATGGCCCTACCATCCCTAAAGATAAGTTCTTTTAGATGACATGAGATGTAGAGGTGGAGTTGTGTGCCTTTGGGATTCCTAATAGCGAGTCTCGAGAATTATTTTGTCGCAGCATGGGAGGACACTGGAACTCACAACATCGGAAATTCTTCCGAATTCCTAAAAAATAATGGATGAAGTAGGGTCCAAATGACCTCTTGGTGAGGTGGAGCGAAATCTTGAGGTCAATAAACAATTGGAGGGATACAATACGGAATTGATAGGGCGGGCCCTCATTTTATCAAAATTGGAAGAAGTAGCAAAAGTTCGTTATATGGTGGACCTATATGGTAACTCAATGACAAAGAATAAAATGGAAGACATTGCCAAGGCATTTGATACAAGGATGAATGAGGTTTTAATGAAGTGGTGGTCATATTTAGAGGAGGGAAATGACCCCTTTTGGCTCCATGTGAAATGTGAGGATGCAATGATAAACAAACTGATGGATGATGTGGATTGTGTTGTGATAGCTTTGAAGGCCCATGAAGTTGACATAACTCCAAAAAAGAAGAGTAATCTAAAGATTGGAGAGGAGGATGACCACTCTCCGAAAACAAAACGGCAATTTGAGAGGGTTGACATGGAGGTAGAAGCTAGCCTTGGAGGGACAAGTGGTAGAGGTAGTCCTCACTCGCAACCTTGTTGAACAAGTAGAAGACTCATGGAGAAGGAGGGGACATCTTGTGATGTGGAGGAGAATAATGGTGGCCAAAACTAAGAGGGAAATGTTGAATTTCATAGCATAGACTTATATAGTTATATTTGTGGCATTGAAAATATAATTATGCATTGTGTGTTTTAGAAGTTTTCACGACTAGGACATCATCCACCATATATGTGGAGACGTACTTGTAATACACATACATGTATGTAAGGAAAATATGTTTTCATTTCATTTCGTTATATATATATATATATGTTTTCTTGAATTCAAGGATACATGCTCCATCTAATTTCTAGTTTATTGTTCGTTCAAAATTCAAATGAATATTTTATTGTACTACTTTGTACTTGTTCTATAATCCTTTGATAAATGTTAATCCAATAATCCTTACACCCTAGCAACCCTGAACTACAAAATTGATTTTAAAGAAGATAGCTCGTCCACCCTGTCCGCCCATCCATTAGCAATTGTCTAACGGTAACTTTCAAACCATAGAGCGCTCATCACCTCAGAAGTATAAGAGTAAGGAAGAAGACATTTGCAAGCACTCCTAAAAAACTGAATGTTATGATTTCCAAAGGCTAGGAGCTGCAATTTTTGTGTCCCTTGTTTGGTAATGCATAGTTTAGTGGACAGGGGGGCTTTGGTTTCCAAGGTTTCACACATGCATTATATTTCATATTTGTGACTTGAGACAATATTGAAACTTGAAGTTGAAGGAAGCTTTTCACAATGAGTAAGGATTTCTCTAGTTGGTATAGTGTTCCATCAAGTAGTAAAGTGTAGTGCAAGGCATGTGACTTGATGTTCGCAAATCAGAAGTGTCGCATGTTGAGTCACCTAGGATATGAAGGCAAAGACGGTTTTCGAGACAAAGGAATAAGCCTATGTCCAAAATTGACATCGTCAATTTGAAGTCTTTTGGGCCTTTGTAAAGGGATGTTCCCACCAAGATTGGCCCTTGACAACGTGGATGGCCAAAATATAGTGAGAGTCGCTAGCAATATCTCAAATGGAAGGGACTCACCACATTCAACAAAGGAAGATTCAAGCCCAATGCTAGAATAGATAGGGCATGCGTCTTCAAGGATAAATGATAATGTTGAAACATCAAGTCGACAATATCCAACCCTATCATCTTCCACAAGTAGGCCTCAAAGACAAAGCCGGCTAGCAGATGGTTTTGAAGAAATGGATAGACGAAATTTGGATGTAGTGTGGGCTAATTTCTTCTATTCGGCAAATATACCGTTTGCAATTTCTCGGTTTGCGGCATTCTAAGAAACAATAAAGAAGACAACCGAGTTCAAAAAGCCATACCACCCGCCATCGTACCTTACTCTACGAACAAAATTGTTGGACCAAGCGAAGGCAGATCTTGAGGTGAAACTACATAAGAGGACCGAGGATAGTATAAGAAAATTTGGTGCAACCCTTTCTATTGATGGATGGAGCTCGGTTACAAATCAGTTATTGGTGAATGCCATGCTCATGTCTTCTACAGGGGAACAATTCTTGCGATTCATGGATACAAGTGGGTTCGAAAAAAATGCAAAGTATTTGGCGACTATTTTGGACGAATTCATATAGAAGGTGGGGCTGGGGAATGTGGTACAAATCACAACGGACAATGCTTTTGTGAACCCCGCAGCATGTAGAATTATAACAGAGAAGTATCTGCATATTTCTTTTCAAAGTTGCGTGGTACATGCCTTGAATTTGTTGCTTAAAGATTGGGGAAAGCAAGCCTAGGTGACAGATGTAGTGGAAAAAACCCGCATGTTTCTTACATTTTTCAAGAAGCAACACATGCCGCTTGCAATATTTTGGACTTACAAAAAAGACCTCAGCTTGTTGATGCCAAGGGAAACAAGAGTTGCCTCAAATTTCATTGCTCTTCACTGTTTATTGAAGGTAAAGGGAGCACTCCAATAGAGTATGACGGATCCATGTTGGGAACAATACGTGAGGACGTTGAAGGACAAGAAAACAAAAAGTCACACGAAGTCTCGAGAGACGAAGAAGATAATAAAGAGTGAGCATTTTTGGAGGCATTGCACCAATTTTGTTGACTTGATGGGCGTCGTTGTGTATGGCCTACGTGATTTAGATGCGAAGACGCCATGCATAGATAAGATTTTACATATTATGAGGAAAATACGGAAACATGTGGCGGATTTAGAAATTGTGCCTTTTTTATTAAGCCTCGAACTTGCCAAACCACTGAGAGAAGCGTTCTAAGTTTGATGGGAAATGGTGAAGAGTGATCTCCATTATATAAGAGCTCTCCTAAACCCCTACCTACTTCAAGATAAAGAACTAGTTGACGATCTTGAGGCAACCAATGCATGCAAGTGTGTTCTCATGCGAATTTGTAAACGTGGGGACTATGCAAATGTTGTAAAGGAGTTCATGGCTTTTTGACATACGGAGCCTCCTTTCCACAACATGTTGGATCCAAGTGAACAAAAATTATCGACACACGCTTGGTGGGATTTTGAAGGCACTTGTGAGAAGCTAATTGCTCCAATTGCAAGGAGAATATTGGGCCAACTAATATCCTCATCTTCATGTGAACGAAACTGGAGTAGCTATTCTGTCGTTCACAACAAATCTCGAAACAAATTGAAAACAAAAAGAGCCATGGATTTGGTATATGTCTACATGAATTCAAGAGTCTTGGCCGCATCAAAGGAGAAGGATGAAAAGAAGTGGTACCTTGAAAATGCACAACTTGAAACTCCACCACTTGAAAATGTAGAATTACAAGAACCCAAGGGGTCTAAGGCGGAAGAGGAGAGTAGCGAAGATGATGAAGACAAAGAAGGTATTGATGTTGACAGAAATGAGGAACATGGTCACAAAGTAAGTGAAGACAACTCAATCTTTGATGAAGAAGAGGATATGGATGGTGACACGTACAATTTTGGAGGTGAATCATTTGAGAGAGGAAATATGTATGATGATGACGTGGGCAACAATGAACGAGATGTGTATGACTTTCCACTGGATGACAACCATTGGGAAAACGATGAAGGTGTACCTTCCATAGCAAGACTTGTACATGGAAGTGGATTTTTGAGCAATGATAAGGTCCTAAATACAAACAAGGAGGATACAAATGTCCAAAGAGTGGCTCCTATTGGGACTATAGCTCCCTATGGTGGAACTTTGGAAGCACAGGAAGTGATTGGAAGTGACAAGTCTCCATCCATGGCAATAGCCCAAGTAGAAAAGAATGATGAACTAAATGACCGAGAGCAAATGAATGTAGACAAGACAAGCGTGGAGTTTGGAGGAGGATTGGGGAGCAAAAGTAGTTGGGAACCGAGTACCTTGAATCTTGAAGCAAATGTTCCAGGGAACAATGTAGGTTCTCATTCCATAGAATACGGAAGCCCAAACTTGCTTCACAAAGACCAAGGGACCAAAGAAAGCATGCAAAGTTTGCAACTTCCAACATGCAGTGGTCCTCAAATAGCTCCACGCTCCCTATTTAAAAGTAGGAGTATCACTTTGTTGGGTTTAGAAAATTCTCAATGTCAACCACGGGTTGTCAACATTTCGAAAAAAATGGGACATATGGAGAATTCAAGATTAAACATTACTTCATTCACTGATAGTGAGGAAGATGAGACATTGGCATCAATGCTCAAGAAGCAAGAAGGTTGCCGACTACAATCTTCCATTAGGCCATCTAACCCTCAATTGCAATCTTTGAATGCAATAGAGGCATTTTCTAGAGAGGGGCGAAAGGTAGGGAAAACAATGATGATAGAAACCCCTAAACCTAGAAACAAACGAGTGATGGAGCCATTTGCTATCTCCCCAAACAAAAAAGTAAATGTAGGAAGACCCCTACTTGATAAGTGTATGCCTATTCCGGTGCTTCTCTTTTGAAAAGGAAAGGCGGTTGATTGCCTTCAAGAAAGCTTAAGGAAAACCTTGTTGCAAGCGAAGAGGGAGCAAAAGATGGAAAAGCCTACGAGGAAAGCTTCTATAACTAGAAAAGTACAAGAAAAAAGAAGGGGAAATGAATCACCTTCATCAGACGATGAAAAGAACATGTTAATGGATGATGACAACGGATTCCAATCAAGAGACTATAGTAGTGGGGCAAAGGTGAAAGGAGATAGTGATTATTACCCTTAGGAATTTAATCTTGGAAGAAGCTTGTACCTAGGACATTTATAGGTGTTCAAATTCTTTTGATATAGAGAGATAATGAGCTAAGAAATGTTAGTAGTATAAGTTGTTCAATTTATCTTGAAGAAATATATGACACTATCCAGTTCCCTCACTTGAGTTACTTCTCTGGTTTTGTTCCAAGTGACATTCAAGAAAATCTTTTGTTTTTTGAACAACATTCAAGAAATTGTCATTTAGTTCATTGTGTGGTTTTTTGTTATGAATTTTAAATAAATTGAACAAGATAATTTCTAAAGTGATAGAACTCTATGAAATCATTAACTAACCTTGCATCAAAACTTAAATCTACCAATGTTACACTCACACTGTGTATTTTTTTTGGTTTTTGGACCAGTGGTTATATGACCTTTCTTTCAATAAGGTTATAAGTTTCTTAGCTCGTTCAATTTGGTAGTTTGCATAGATGCATAGTTGCATCAAAGGAGGCCAACATTAAGTATACAATTTTCAGTATGTAATTTTTGTATGCAATTTTTGTATGTGCTGACTATAGTACTTCATGGCATTTTTAACACATTTACACCCCTTTTTTTTTTGCAAGCATGAAGCTATCCATTTTTTTCCCAGGCAATTGGGCATCACCCTTGCCTAACCCCCCCAAAATGCACTCACCCCACACGCCTGCTCACCCATCCACCCCATCTACCTCGTCTGCCCCATCCATCCACCTCCTGGCCGACCGGCCGGCTAATTTTCAGACGAGATTTTGCTGCGGACATATGTCCAAGACAACCTTGAATTTTTTAATTCCTCCATTTAATTAGGTGTATTGACTTTGTTTAGAAACCATTTCTTCATTCTATTTTCATCAATCCCATAATCCAAATTTCCCAAGGGAACACTTGGGAACCAACTAAAGGTTTGATTTGGTCCCTATGATCTCATTTTTTAGCAAGATTTTTGGAAATTTCTTTTTAGGATGGAAAAACAAATTGAATTTATGGAAATATCATTAAGATTTTAATTGATGTCTGAGAAAAAAAGTTCAAAATGGTCAAGCTCATGCAACAAAAAAGCACAAAAGTTTTAAATAATTTTTTTCTTCAATTCCTTATAAATTATATTTTGGTCTAGATATAGAAAAATTGGTTCATTTCATTGAGATTAGTATTGGGAAAGTAATAAAGCATGTGTTTTTGTAGGCACTCTAATTATAATATCTATTTATCTTTTTAATATAAAACAATGTGTATAGGATCCATTTTTTAAGTCAATTTTCACAAACTTCCAAAGAATAAAATTGGATAAGATGACAAGTTTTACTTTGCTTTTAAATCCTAAATGCTCAATCAACTATTTCATGGTCATTGCCTACATTGAAGGGCTACCTAGATCTCCTAAAACAATTGAACTTCTATATATGCCATATTTAACTACTTTTGGGCTATTGAAAGTCCAAAATTAGAAAAAATGGAGAAATCTCCCGATGCATGTTGTTAGGCAATATACTAGGAGATTTCTAGATATAGTGAAGTTAATTTTTGTATGGGTGTTGCAAGGCTCCTAATAGGTCAATTCAAGCACACAAACATGCATCTTAAGATATACATTAACTATGAATGATGAAGTGAATAGAATTTGAATGGAAGCATGTTAGGCAATACATTGGGAAATATCCAGATACACTGAAGTTCATTTTGTTGAGGGTAGTGTAAGGCCCCCCAGAAGCACACAAATATGCATGTGAAAGAAGACTGAAACTATGAATGATGAAGGAAATGCTACCACTTAGAATAGAGGTCCCAGAGGTGGGAACTAAGTTACCTAGAAATCCCCTGATGGAGTGCAAACCTTGTAAGGCTAGCGAGTTCATTTTGTATACCTAAACATTTTGGTCTTATGCATCTCATGCCTTCCTATTGCTCCTAAAGTGTTTGTTGCATGAATAATGAAAATGAAAACTTTGCCTTATTTGATATGAACATAGTAGTTGGCAGCATAAACATTTTAGAGGAGTGAGGTAGGAGAATCCAGATAATGACAAGACCAAGTCATTGATAGTAGAATAAAAGAAATGAAAATGAATATTTAAAATAGGAACTTATAGTGCAAGAAAGAAGAAAATTGTCTTGCAACATTCTAATAATCGCTTAAGAGATTGAGTACAAGAAAAGATAGAATAGCAAAGCCAATGGAGTGTGGACACCTACTATGACTATGAAATGGGATTTGGAGGTTGCCTTGTAGGAATAACAAGAAGAGCACGTTTTGCTCTTCCTTAATGAAATAAAGGTATCCCACACACCGTAGAAGCTTTCACAACAGCTAGTGGTAACTAAACTAAAAGACAAAACCATATTAGGACGCGCATGTTGCCACTTTCATGCCAATTTGAAGGAACCATTGGGAGATCTCCCGATAGCCATGCCACTACCACGTTGAGCAAAACAAAGCATCAGGAGATTACCTGATAGATGTGCCACTATGCCACCAAGCTAAACAAAGTATCAAATCTCCCAATAGTTGTACTATGGTTACAATAGATAAAATAGGCTATGAAGAGATCTCCCAATAGCCATAAAGACCACAACACAATAGTCGATCAAGGGTCCACCTCAGTTGCCCTATTCAAATTCGTAAGGGCAACTTCTCTACTTTTCTTAGGAATAGTCTGTAATTTTGGGTTCACTTTCTCGGACCAATTTTCATATACTATAGAAGATGCATCCACCTAAGCAGGAGGTGTATTCTCAACAACCCATTTCCCATACCAACAATTTTGGTACCTCCATTTCATTGTACTTTTGGAATTATTTGGTCTTCAATATTGCAACATGAACTTCTCGTTGTTCACATGCCCTTTTTCTTTGCAAACCTCGGACATTGCTCTTCCTTGCCAAACAATACAAATTGAGGGGTCTTTGGGTCAAAGTAGATTCTAGGAACCTAGACAAATATCAACCCAAGGATTGAAGCTTTCCCTTGGCGCCTCATCTACGGGTTCGTAGGTAGGTTCCAATTCCTCTTCTTTTAGAATCATGTCAACAAGATTGACCATTGTCCCCTAGTAAGATGATTCCTGCACCCTCCAATTGAACTTTAGTTGGAACCCTTCAGCCAATTCTGGAGGACAGTCTGGAAGTAGCTCCTTGACCTCACGTAACACACATTTCCAATACTCCATGTATGGAGCAAAAGTAGTTACAAATCCTTGGCATCTGGATATTCTATTCTCCTAGAAGTCAATGTACTTCTCAAGTCCTAACAAAATCAAATCCTTATTCAAGGTCGCTTTTCGTGCCACTTCAATCGCCTTCTCTTGATTCCTCAATTTTGTCGGAACTTTACTACCCCACATGGGCTTGAAAGGAACAAGTTTAGGGCAATCCTGAAGGAGCTTCGGCTGTCCCCTCTGGTCTTTCTTCCACAGGCATTGAGAAGGTCCATCAAATGGTAGCCACTATGAATCGATTGTTGACTTCTTATACTTCATGACAAGGACTCCATCAGAATGCACATAGAACCGAAAGAGGTGCATCTCTCCCAAGCCACTTAGTTTAGTTGTGCCGTTGCACAAATAACCCTTGACAAACAACTTGAAATTTGCCACCTCTTGGATGAATTTTGGCATAAATGACAATTCTTGGGACTCCATGTCATAGTGAAATGGGATGATGTATACCCATGTAAACCATAACCAAAGATGAAATGCAAGCCATAAATACAAAAGTGAAGTAGAATTGAGCCCTTAATATGTAATGATGTAGCATTCCAAAGTAGGATTGCTGTGATACCTCATCGACAAAATTTGTTGTAAATATAGACAAGTCTGTTCTGGTAGTTCATTCACATTTTTTCTATTTTGCACTATTAAGAGGTATATTAAAATGTTAATGTATTTGTCCCAAGTGTGATTCACCCAAGCCTTCAGTTTTCTCTATGGTCAGTCTGCATTGTATTTTCTATATGTAGAGACTCAACACGTACAATACATATGCATACTACATATGTGATTTATTCATAAGTATTTCCACTGCTTGGAGAATTTCCAACCCTTGACTATATCCATTGTCCTTTTTCTTGTAATCTCGCAGACTTCGTCGCCTCTAAAGCTTAATGAGCTTCTGATCCCACACACCAAAAAATGGAAGGGTGCATCGACTTGGTGGTACTCCATCATGCGTCTTTGTCTTCCACACGCCAAGAGACTTGACACGGTCAAGTAGAATTGGTGGTTGCTAAAAACAGTCACCTATGAAATCTTCATTTTTGTTTTTTGGCACTAATGCTTCCATGACGGGAAGGGACTATGGGACATTTGCATCGTCATACAACTTCCTCTGTAGCACTTTGTCAAGGGGAGATGGCAACATTCATGACATAATAGCGGTTGTTGGCCGTAAAGGAGAAGGCAAGCATGACTTGGGTAGCTAGAGAGTACCATTTGGTAGACTGTCCACCACACTGTCATTGATAGGCTTAAGAGAGAAGTCCATTGTGGAATTTGCCGTCGCTGTGGAGCACAAGAAGTTCCCTATGCTGAGGATTGCATTCTGACCATACTCTAGAAAAGAATCAACCGATGTTGTGTAGGTCAAGCTTGCATTTTGAATTAGCAATGACAATGTGTAGAGGACCTGAAATAAAGAGCCATGCATGACATATGCACCAAAGAGAACCAAATAAGTAAACATGCGCAAAAGATACATCCAAATACATACCAAGTTCTTGATAAATGGAAGACTAGAGAGATTAGGTCGAATCAACTTGAAGCACCCTCAAAAGCAATCGACAACAATTTAGAAGCTTTCCAGTTTTATTCCATTCAAAAACATTTCGTACAAAATACAATATTACAAAATCTGAAAACTATGTACAAATCAAGTCAATGCGAGCTAAATGGAATTGGTAACGACTAGGGCCCGATCATAGTGTAGAACATTTGCAACTAGAGATACATCCGCCTAGGCCTATCTAATGCTCGAAGACTATCATTCGAACTACATCCATTAGCTTGTTGAACTCTTGACCATTTCTTTCCTTGTAGAGCATCCGCCGCCCCATTTTCCCCGTGCTCTTCTCTCTAAATGACTTCTGTCGTACGCGTAGAGTGCGGTAAATACCATTTACAACACCCAAACGTGTAAACTAACTCGAAATATCGTCCCGGGAGATTCTAGTATGTTGTTGCAAGCCTAGGTTATCTGTTCTACCAACTTAAGCTCTCTCTTTCCGGAATCCAATCCGGATTCACTCTATTTCCGGATTCCGGATCTGTCACTTCACTCACAATTACTAGTTTTTGGTACCTCTGTTTTACCCACAGAGGGTCCGCCTTTGATTGTATAAAGGGGCAGGGACTTGCCACTTGTATTCCTCACACTCTTCTCTCTCTCAAAACTACAAACACACACTTAGACCAAATGTTGCACTAGATCAGACCGGAAACACTCTCACAACCTTCCGGATGGCCAACCCGGGAGGCAGGTCACTCAGATCTGTAACAAGTCTTCTCCACTACAACGACAGACCAACAGAGATCGGAACTAATCCGTGGGTTGTAAGTTATTTGCTAAACTGATCCTAGGGTTTGGCTGACCTTCCGGTAAGTGGTATGGGGTTTTCTTCCACTGGCGGTTGCTTATCTCCGCATGGAACCCTCCCTGGTAATCCGGACTCGCGCCCCTACCACTCCTAATCAGATTCCCGTTACAGTAGTTTAAAGGCACGTGCTCAATACCAAAGTCACTAGTCTAGATTCTATCACAAACATTCCCCACAAATCAAACCCAAGTCCCCTCAGATTCGGATTCCTCCTTTCCTCCTCCTCAATTACACTTCACACACTCACAAGGAAACACAAGGAAGATGGATATACGACATATCAATCCCTGAAGGTCCACTTGGTGGCTCAGATTTAAAGTAAGGATGACAAAATACAAACTATAACGCTAGGATGGAATGAGAGGCAAACAACCCGCCTCACACTTAAAAACACAAAACAACCAAAAGCAATAAAGGCAAAAAGGCCACCCGGAAATCCAGGTGACCACTCACAACCTTCCCAAAAAATCCGTAAAAGGTGAGATCCTACAAATCTAGAACCCGGTCCCACACCTGGAAATCCGGATCCGGTTCAAAATCGAAAATCCTATCTGCCTAAGAAAAGTCCTAACTACTTCGCCTTCCGTGCTTTCTTCTGGCTGCTCTCGCCTTGACTCGCTGGTGTCCGCAAAGATGCCCTTGGTGTTGCCTTTGGGGTTGCCTTCATGGGGGTCAACCGTAATGCCGCCCGGGTTTGTATCTTCCGGATTTCCGGAGGAGAGTAGTCGGCTTCTTCCTCGTCCTCATCCTCCGATCCAGTCTGGTATTCTTCCTCCTCAGATTTCTCAATCTGAGTGATCCCCCTTTCAATCTCCTTGCCTGGAGACGTCTCATCTAGCACGATCGACTCGATCTCCTTCTTTGGTTGCTGCTGCTCCTCCACCATATGTTCGAACTCCTCCGGATGAGAGCGGGCCGGATTCAACAACCTCCTGATCCACTCTATTAGTTGGCCACGGGCCTGGGTGTGAGGTGTTGGCAGCAGCTCTTTTTCCGGAAGGTTGAAGACTGGGACGGGTGGAGACACCGTAACCTCTAGAGGCGCCAACTCCCGTCTTGTCTCCGGCTGCTTGCTAGACTCGGGTGCTGACTTCATGCTCCCCCGGATTGTCTTCTCCAGCTGTTTGGAGAAAGGTTCCGTGGAGTACCGGAGACTCTCCCTTGGAACTTCCGGTTTTAAAGGTAGTGGCATCAAGGCGCTGAGCTTGACGAGTGTCTTCGTGTCAAAATGTATCTTCGGAAAGTTGGAGAAGTCCATTACCCGGTCGGGGGCGATCCATCCAAGCAGCTACCTCATCTCCTTGAGTGTGAGCTCCATCCGGGAGGAGAAGTCCACGAGTATCCGGATGACCTTGGATCCGGTGAGGTGCCCTTCCTCAGTTAGCCGGCTCTTGGTTAGAGCCGCCTTCATCACCATATCAGCCGGCTTGTCTACCAAGTCGGATAAATTCTTCAGTAGCTGGAGGGCTTCCTTCTCCCTTTGCTTCGCTTTAGCCATCTCACCTTGCGCCCAGCTGAGTCTCGCTTGAAGATCTGCTTTCTCCTTCTCCAGGGCTACGATCTGCTTATCCTTCTGCTCCAGGACTTCTGGATTTGGAAGTTTCTTCAGCGCGTCGAGGATGTCTTCCGGTTTCGTCTTTAGCTCGCGGCCTATCCTCCTGAGTAGATCCGTCAGGCTCTCGTGGTACTCTTGCGCTTGGAGTACCCAGTTGAATCCGGTTTTGAAGAACCCGGATATGCTTCCTTCCTCTTCTTCCGTGATCCTCAGTTGAGCCGGAAGTTTTCCCTGCGATGTCAGATCTGTGGACTTTCGGTGCCTCCGCTCCAGGGGTTGCTCGTCTTCCTCTGGATCCTCCTCCTCTTCCAGCGGCGGCTGCGTTGCCGTCACTTCTTCCGTCAATCCGTATTGAAGGATCGTCGCTCCAGTGTTGTACTCCACCATCTTCGCATCGCTGAGAAGTTCAACGTGATGGTACAGATGGAAAAGATATGGCCATATGGGGCTGGTCTTTCCCTTTCCCACGTTGGCGGCAAGCTTTGCGACTACGGATCCAATCACCTTGCTCCAACTGACTGGTCTACCCTCAAATGCACCAAATATGGTGTTTGCTACCGTAACTGTAACTCGGGTAGGCTTTTCCGGATACAGGATGGGAATCAAGAATTCTAGTACATGCCTTTGCCTTGCGTCCAGGCAGTCACTAATTGCATACCCTTCCTTAGAATGGGCAGCGTTCTTGAACTTCCCGACTGCAAACTTGTCTGTCCGTGACGCTAAATCGGATCCCTTCTTTGGAAATCCGTAAACTCTAGCCCAGACGTCATCAGTCCAGGTTTGAGGCCTTCCTCTCACGGTCAACTCATACTGGTTGGAAGCACCTACTATCAATTCTTGGATCATCCGGTCGTTCTTTACGGTCCACGGCCGCAGAAACAGACCGACACACCCTATCTCACTGAGGTCATCCTCTAGCTGGGATCTGTCTCTCAGCCTTTCCGGAATGGTTGGACAAACCATCCGGCCGGTGACCAAAGTCTTCTAGATATCTCCCTCTGCCATCTCAACTATCCAGGAATCTGAAGATACTATCACCTCTCATGCGAGCACTAACTCACCACTCTCTTCACTCAGCTATGGCGCACAAAACAGTTGTGGGAAAAGAGGAAGAGGAAATGGCAGTGGCGGGGTTAAGTACCCGTCAAAAGACCGACCGTTCGTAAAGCGGACCGTTCACCCGTAATGGGTCCCTATTTCTAGAGCGGAAGTCTAGGTACTAGGCTATCGCTATCCGGGTTTCCGGAATCCAGATCCGTCCTGGGTTCCGTTACGGATTACTTGGAGCATCCGTTCAATGTTAGTGAGATGTTTTAGGCTAAGAAGGTTCTAATCCTTTTTGCCTGGTAAGAATTTTGAAAAATTCTATATACTTATACTTCTTTTAGTACTAACATGGTGACTTCTAAGATTACAGCTCGCGACAACTTCAATTCTTGCTCATGCGTAGCATGAAGGCACTTGAACCAGGGCAAAAGGATGTCTATGAGAAATGTATCCTTTGGTCCATTCCCCCTATTCAACCAAGTGTCTGGTAGAACTACATTCTCGACCTTGTTCAAAATGTGCTTCATCGGGTTGTTGTCCACCATAATGGTGTTCTCGAATGTAAAATTTCCTTGTGAACCATTAAACAAGGTGTTGAGATTTTTCAGAAATAGCCACTTGCTCGTACCGGGCTCCTTAAAGGTAGTGATCTTTCTAGAACCATCCCTACACTTCAACGTTGTGCATGAGTCTTGTCCGAGTACGAGGAAGGGCATTTCGAGACCAACAAAGAGATGTTTATAAACACATTCAGTATTCAACATTGTCATTGAGCTCCAGATCGAAACAATGGCTATCATTCCTAACTCTCTCAAAAATATTGAGCAATTCAGTCTAATATAGACTTCTTTCTTCCCGACCATTGTGGGAACTGTGGCAAAATGCGCCTGCGAGGATTCCCCTACGTGATTGTACCAGCCTTTGGACTTCTTATCGTCACAGACACACAATATTCCATTAAGGTCCAAGACAACATTCAACCACTTGTCAACCCCCCTAGACCTCAAAGGATGTTTGACCTCTTCCAACCTTCCTCCATGAAGACAATGAGTACCCGATCCCTGCTAGACTAAACTAGCATATTTTACATAAGTGGAATAAAAGAGAATAATAACTACATTTACATAGGAATCATTATGGATGTTGGAATAAAAAAGAATCGGCAACAACTACATGTAGAGAAGCAATTAAATAGATGCGCAAATTACCTTATCTGGAGATGATTTCAACAGCACCATATCATCTTCAAGAACCTCAAGGGCTGAATCTAGATTTCCAAGCTCCATTTGCATGTCATCCAGAAGCGATAGGTCATCATCTAGAAGAATAGGTTCTTATAATGGTGTAGTGTCCTGCTTTGGAGCCGTGATATTTGATTGTGTGGGCTGAATCTCAAGCACGGGAACGTTACCATAAGAGAGAGCATGTTGATTTGTTGGAGATTTGGGAATGGGTGTGGAAGGCACAACATTGAAATCAACTGAGCCTACGATTAAGGAATTTATACAAAAAAAATCCGTAAGAATTCCATGTATTAATTCCTAAAATTATTGTCAATAGAATACACAAAATCATTGTCAAATGAACTCCATGGTAAGGTCCACTAAAAGTTCATTTTCAAAAATTTAGTTACTCTAATTCAAAATCTAAAATAACAGTACCACTATGATACACATCAGCTTGAGTCGACCTAAACTACACAAATGACATTGAGTGATACACTTTGGCTCAACATATAGGTTCAATCCTCTATGAATGAGTGACTATCCCAGAATCGACTGCATCAACTTCGATGGCTCGACATCAACGGTGATGTCAACTTATGGGTCCGCAACAACTACAACAACAAACTCTAGAGAGGGAAGAGGAACAATTGGACAGGCCTCACTCGGTGGAGCCAGAAGAGGCATAGTAAAACCAACAGGAGGAGAAACAATCATAATAGAAGCCACAAGAAAAGCAAACACAATAGAACTTGACAGAGTAGGGGAAGGCACGGTTGACAGAGGTCGCATTACTTGCAATACCAAGACCTTCACAGGCTCCACCAAATTGGACTCTCTAGTGTTCAAGATCCTTAAGGGTTGACCTTGGAGCATCAATTGGGGAACCACCATAGCCGAAGGGAGCATTTGTAATGGATGTGCACCTTTGAATTGATTCAAGATGGTGGCAAAATTATTATCATTTTTCTTTGATTGCAACAAAATGAACTCTTGAATCTTATCCATTCACTGGTTTGTGTAGGCATACATTGCCATTGTTGCGGCCCGATCGAGCGTCCTCTCATCCTCAACTTGGCGATTTCAGCACCATAGTCTTCCTAGTCGTCGGTCTGCCTTTTCCATTTCCCAATAGTGATTTTACGAGCAAAGGGCGATGGCGTACTTGTCAACTGTGCCTCCAAGTTTGGCATCTCCACAGTAGGTCCAAAAGATGCAGACGACCCCAAAATCTAAGAGAGGTTGATGGGCATTAAATCATCATCATCAATTTCAAAGTCTACCCCCTCCTCTTCATCTATTGACAAATGTACACTCTATGACAATGGACCAGATTGTGACGAGGGAAATGTCGGCAAAGATGGCATATAAGGCAAATCCTAGATTAACTTTCGCCTCCTCTTGTTAGCCATAGGCATCACTAGTGTTGCACTACCTCTAGGTTTTTTGTTGTATCTGTCCTTGTCTACAAAATAGCCCTTTGAAAGGAAATCGTTTTCGTCTAACGATTTCTCCAGTTCCGCAATGGTTGTCCAATTATTGGACTCGTTCAAGGTTTCAACAGCAAAGACATTAAGCCCCATCATTTGCACATCATACAACTATATATGCTACAAAAATAAACAGTAGTTGATCAAACTAGGTCAACCTAACCTTAAATTCAATAATCTTTTTGATTCATGGAGAATTAATTTTAGCATCTTGCCAATATAGGTTGACTTAAACTAACTCCTTATTGAAGGTATAAATAAATGCTGGTTTGGGTCGACTCAACCTAACTTTGTAAGTAAGGCTTCCCAACACGCTAAAGACTAGAATTGTTAACACTTTCTGGATTAGGTCGACTCGAGCTAAAAAGAACTCACCATTGCAGCGTAAGTAAATTTTGCGCCAGCAAACAACGATATGATACTCCTCCCACCATAGGCAAATTTTCCCAGAATATGGAGGTAGAATTCCATTCTTAGCTCCACATTGTGAATTCTATATTGGAGCTCATTGTATGCCCTTGGCTTTTTGAAAACGTCAGTGTCTAGAGCACGATATGCTGGCTTCAGGAACTAGATGATAGCATTGTTAGGACTCTGCAAGAACGTAAGATAAACTTTCTCAGTAGCCTTATTGTTGCTTGCAAAATAGTCACCCATCCGTTTGTACTTTGCGAGCCAGTAATCCGTGTAGTCCATCTTGTAGTCCTTGAGGACTTCATTGGTCTGTACATAATATAGAGCTTGTGTTTGCTCGACAAGATCTGAGCAAATGAAGAGCCACAATGTGATTTTCTCCAATAATGGTTTCTTCATCTTCTAGAAGGATTTCATTGCCGCGTAGAAGTACGACATCACTAGCATGCACTTGTCCTTATTCAATACTATAGGAGCATATGGAAAGTCGATGATTTTGAATGTTATATCTTCTGTAGTATTGTCCTTCCACACTCCTATCGGCCATGATGAGTGGACATCGGAGTTGATATTATATGGCCGGTAGTGTGCGACAGCTAGAGGCCTTACAGAGTTAGTCCTTCTCTCCAAGAAGACTCTAAAGAATTTAGCGACATAGGGGGATATCTCCTCGTCTTTCTTGTTCTTGGCTTTGGTTTGCTTAGACTCCTTCCAATAATCATCTCTTGGCTGCTTGAGGAGAACATTCATTGTCACACTTGTAATACAACGACTCTTCTTGAAGTCCCTCCACTTATCCACATTGAGATCATTGAATGCATTCAGTAGACCCAATGTTGGGTCTAGGTTGTGAAGATCTTTCTTCACAAGATATTTCCTTTTCCAACTTTCCACCTACTCCTTGCAAATGTAGCAACTCTCAAACACTAACGACGCCTACTTGATCGTCACCTTCGGATACTTCTACGTTCTCTTTCCCGTATCTTGATGCAAAATGTGCTTGGTTAGTTTGCTCATATCATCGTGTAATAGGTTCCCTAAAGACTTGAAGAATTCATGTGTTAGGTTCCCGGATTCAAATTTCCACTTTGCCTTCCTGTTAAAGGGCATGAGAGTGTCTGGGTCAATGAGTTCGCCATGAGCATTGCTCGATATGACCTTGCTCCAAAGTGAAAAGATTGAATCAAGAACAATGATGATCTTTAACTTGTTTGTGATTTTCAACTTCTCTTCATCATCCTTTCCCCTTGAAGCCTTCTGGGACTTGACAACGTCGAGCATTGCAAATCTGGCATTCATGGCCTTCACGAAATCATGAAACAGACAATCATAGATTCAATTATAATCATCTCAATGAGCTCATGTTTAGGTCGACTTGACCTAATTGGAACAATGCAAACCATACACAAAACATAACTTTAGGCTCATCAGCGATAGGTCAATATGACCTAAGTAGTGACCTTGAACGACAAGGCATTGGGCTTATTCTCTGCATTGCGACAAGCATTGGACATTGTACTGACATGAGAGGGTTCTTTTGGATTTCTTAGCTCCCCCATTGTCTCCCCCATTGATCTTGCGCCCAGAATATTGGTTGACCACAATGGCTTCATCGCAACCAAGTGATTTATTCTATTATAGTACGCAGAGATCAATCGCAATTGGTTGTTGTCCTTAGACCAAACAACATAGCAATCCCACTCTTGGAAATGTTTCACAATTGACTCGTCTAGCCTCTGTTCAACCATCATTTTATTTGAAGATACATTGTGTTGACTATTAATGAGGTAAAACTCTCCATCTTTAATTTTATCCCAAGACTCTAGCTTCGTCTTCTCCGTTTGGTCCTTGGGCATGATGTAGAGAGTTTGTTTGTTTGACTTGTTTGTCATATGCACGTAGTAGTGCATGACATCTATTGCAAGTCTTTCTTCGTGGCTCTTGATGTTCATATCTGGAGGTGTCGGAATGAGTTGATCAATCGAGATTGACTTCTTCTAGTCAATCTCAAAAACTTACGCATCAGTATAAGTTGCCCAATAGTTTTTATAGGCCTCCGTAGAGAGTCTATAGTCTTGCTTCTGCTATAGGTCATGGGCCTCGAGAATGTCAATTACTACGGACGCAAAACTAGCCTCCTCAACATTATTCCCTTTTGGATTTGTACGAGAAGAAGACGCAAGCTTACTTCTCACTAGCACAGATGGTGGGGTTCTCGTACTTATATTTCTTTTGGTTCCCCAACTACTTTGGGTTCCAAGAGTCCCCCTAGAAGCTTGACCTTCACCTCTTGTGACGGGCATATCTTGAGACACTGTGCGCGCAACCATGTCTCTCTTTGTTGATTCCAATTTTGCTTTGACAACCTTGAAGGTCACGATAAGCATTTGCAGCCAATTGCAAAGACTTTTTCCAATGAATGCTTTCCCGGCAGTAGTTCGAAAAAAGTTATTGTCAATCTTCTTCTCTAGCTCGGGGATTTTTGTTTTGTACTTTGTTGGTTCCAATGTCATCATGAATGGTGTGATGTTCAACGGAAATTTTGCGAAGTCCAGGACAATTGTGAAATGGCATTGTTGTTCTTCTGGTATCCCCATTTAGGCCGTAACACAATGGATTCTAATTACAAATCCTTCATGTAGGGCCATGTCCTTGATCTTCTCGTCGAAGGACATGGAGTAGAACGGTTCCCTATCTATATATTTGTAGGAGAAACAGATGAAATTCTTGAATGGAATCATCTAAAGACTCCATTCTCCAATTTTCTTTGGGTTTTGGAATTCCCAATGTTCTCCATGATTATCAATGTCGTCCCCTTCCTCCTCTTCTCTAGGGATCTCACATTTTCTTAAGAACGCTTGAAGTTTTGGAATTTGTTCCTCCATTCTATGAAGGACATTAAGTATATTAGCAAAGTTTTAATGTTAGGTTGACTCCATCTAATTCAAAAATGTAGCACCTCATAAGCAAAATAAAATATTTATATCCAAGTTAATTAACGAGTCTATGTTATGAAACATAACTAAAGACCAAATTTTTTTCATGTTTCCTCCATTGTAGGAGGAGTACAATATTTTGTTACTTGATTAGGTCGAGTCGACCTAAGATATGAATATTTTCATATTGTTATTTATCACATTCATTTTGTAATATAATTATCCTTCTTACTGTTACTGATAGGTATGTCAACATCATTGGTTTTTGATCATTTGTACTTTCTTTCATTTTCATTTAGGTCGAGTCAACCTAAATTGGTTGTTTTGGTTGTTTTTCCTAATAGCCATTTTTAAATACTGTTTGTTTTCTTCAAGTCCACAATATCCAATTCCTTCATTTTTCCTTATCGTTGAGGTATTTAGAGTTTCATTCCATCTAAGGTGTTTTTATTCTAAATAAATTTTCTTTTTCAGGTCGAGTCAATCTAAAATTCATATTTTTCTAGAGAATTCATTTTTGTTTAGTACTGTATAGGTCGACTCGACCTAAAATTTGCATTATTCATTCATTTCTTGATGGGTGGGTAGTTGTTTTCATTCTAGTTCAGGCTATATTTGGAATTTATTTATCAATTAGGTCAAGTCAACCTAAATTGATTTACAAGGTTAAGGTGTTCTCTGCGCTATATAACTCTAATCGATCTAAACTATCATCGACCTAATCTGCAACCTTCCCTTAGTGTTTCTCTAATTCTATACTTAGTTGATACAATTCACAGAAACATTCAACCACAAAGTGATACAAAAAAATTGGGATTGGGCCTCACTTTTCGAAATCAAATACCCCAAATTTCACAATCATGTGAAGATGAAACAACAATACAAACAATCACAAACTTAAAAAAACTATTGAACATCGTACTACATAGTAAATTGTAATGAATGGACAAGTCGTATTAGATGTAGGAGTGCAGGAAATGGTATTCTAAGCCCAAAATTTGAAGAGAAAAAGGAGTACTTCAAAACAGAACAAGAGCAAACGTTAACACAAACTTTGGCTTTGCATACATCCACTTGTACACATACCTTAGAGCAAATCAAACCTAGAACCCTAATGCCAACGACTTCAAACTAAGGAGACCTTCAATTATTATTTATTGTGAAAGGAATAATCCACAATTTCAGTTCACACCAGAAAAAAAGACAGAGAAACTACAAGACCATGATTCACCCCAAACCAGTGACATTTTTTAAAATAGAAATCTATAATCCAAACTCACAAACTAAGTCATACACAAAGCAAGCATAAGAGAAAAAAACAACAAAACATACACTATACCTGTTTTACTATCACCTTTTCTAGTGATGCCAACAACTCCTCAACTCCTCCTCCACAACTTGCTGCTACTCCAACATGCACCTCCAGTTTATTGCTCCAGCTACTACACCAACATGCTTCTAACATATGCTCAACCCTAAACACCCTCCTCTGGAATTGAAGCAACGAAATCTGTCCACCCTAAACAAACCTCCTCTACGACTGAAGCAACAAATTCTGAGAAGCTCACAACAACTACGGCCTCCGTGCTCCACCTAGGCACTCGTAGGGCTCCTTGTCTAGCAAACAAAGTTAAAATATAGGTGAGCAAGAAACAAGCAACCCCAACCCCCACCCAACCTCAACACCCAACCTCAATGCCCAACCTCAACATTGGATGCTCAAAGTTGGCAAAATGGACAAAAGGAACCAAATGACAACACTCCCACAAGAAGCTACAAAGCATGAAAGAATCAAAACGAAAAAAAACGAGTTTGTGATAGGAAACAACCACCACAACGGAGATAGACTTCTTGAAGTCCACCACAACAAAGAGACTGGAGCGCAAGAAGAATGCAAACCATGAACGATTGGGTGCAAACATAGGAGAGCGAGAAAGAAAAGAATGAAACCCTAATTCAATTGGTTCCCCCCCCCCCGACCTAATGCGCCTTACTTGCCCGATACCCGCCATACCTGACCAATACCCAACCACATGCTCGATACCCACCATACTTGCTCAATACCCGCTATACATGTCCGATACCCACGCTTGTATCTACCATACTTGCCCTATACCTACCAATATACTCGGTGTACATCCTGATACCCTCATATATACCCAGTCTGTCTTACCCGTTGATCATACCCTAGTGATACCTGTAGTACCCTCCATTTGCCATACCTGACCAATATCCAACCACATGCTCGATACCCACCATACTTGCTCAATACCCACTATACATGTCCGATACCTACGCTTGTATCCACCATACTTGCCCTATACCTGCCAATATACTCGGTGTACATCCTGATACCCTCATATATACCCGGTCTGTCTTACCCGTTGATCATACCCTAGCGATACCTGTAGTACCCTCCATTTGCCATACCCTCCTAGTACCCACTCTCTTGCACGTTCCTCATACCCTCACAATAGCCATCACTCTCAAACCTTGTCCATCATACACACTCGTTATTTGTCCAAATTTGCCTATTTCTGTATATGTCTTATACACCTCACGACTATCTGTACTTAAACACTACAAAGACAAACTATACAATGTACAAAGAAAATTAATTCATTATCGATTGAAAAACAAAAAAAGATCCACAATAAAATTCTTTCAAATAACTTCTAAAGAAGTCTTCCTAACCCTAAATCCTAAAAAATTGGAAGATTAAAACATCCACATTCATGCGACCTTTCTAATCTTATGGACCTTTCTATTTCCAACCACATGGTAGCTTCAAAAGCAACTAATGAACCCTTGAATGCCAAATTGGTGACCTTGGAAATCATGCATGAATCATAATGTCCCGCAAGTACACCAAAACTTGTGCCATTATTAATTACTACTCATCTCAAGTTGATCAAAAAGACAACAATCAATATCACTAGAAAAGGGGATGTAAGCAATGGGTTGGCAACCATGGTCCGGCTACGTGTAGTCTTAGTGTTGTTTTTATTTTTGACTGATTGGTAGTTTTTTAGGGTTATTTGTACATTTTATCAATTGGTAGTGCAATTCAGAGGCTTATTAGTAGTAGTTACCAATTGAGATTGTAATTCATGTGAATCAGGATTTTAAAGGTTTTAAATGTTAATTGGTAATTATGCTGGTTGAGTAGCCAGGCTTTTAGGTTGTGATTTTCCAATTGTTTTTCAATTGACCTTGGTGAGCAAGGACTCCTTCCAAGTGTTGGAAGTAAAACAATTGTTTTTTCTGTAATTTTTGTGTTTGAGTTGTTGAATAGGAAATGGATGTTTTGCAATTGTGTATTGTGTATGTGTGATTGTATGTGGAGTATGTCCGATTGGAGTGAAGTTGATGTGTGATTGAAAATTGTAGAATAAGTGGATGTTATACGTATGGATGTGTGAAATCGATTGGAAAATTATGAATGTTGTGCATGAGTGTGAGTGAGATTTGAAATTAGAAAATCAATTGTGGAAATGCTATTGTGAATTTTTGTGGAAGAAAATTAGAAGAGAAGTTTTGTGTTGTAGATGAGTAAAATAATTATGTGAGAATTAAACATGAATAAGAAAACCAATTGTAAATTGAAATTAATGTGAAATTACAAATGTATGGTGGGTGTAAGAATTGAAGGAGAATTACCAATAGGAAGGTCTGATTTGAGTATTGATGAGAGAAACAATTGAGAGAAACTATATTGAATATAACTGGAGTGAGAAGTAAGAGTGTACCAATTGTGAGTTTAATAATTTAAGAACCAAATTCTAATTAATGTTGAAATGAGAGATTGAGAATGTTAGAGGCATTTGATTGGAGAATTACAAGTTCATCAATTGAAAAGGATGATGTTGTTGAATGTTGTTGAGTATTAAAAGAAGAACAATTGGATTTAAAAGTTGGATGTTGGAGATTATTAATTGGAGCAAAAGCTAATTGGAGGAAAGCTTCAAGACAAATTATATATAGACTATTGAGATTTGATAAGTAGTTCTAGAACTTTAGCATTTTGATATTTAATAGGAACATTGTAACTCACAATCTTGCAATTGGCAAAATTTTAGGCAATTTTTTAGATTCTCATTTGATGTACATTTACCTCTTCGATTTCGAACTCTATCCTAGGTATTTTAATTTTCATTAATTTAAAAAAAAAAAATACCGTTTACACTATATATTTATTTTCAGTTATGTTCACTACGATGACTTTATACAAACCATTTATCACAAAATCACTTTTTATTTCGTCTTCCCAATTTTGTGAAGCATCAAAGTATTTTACAAATGCTTATGTAATATTTGGATGATATCTAAAGATATTTGTATAGAAAGTAGTTTGCACTTTATTAAATCTCCTAATATTTGAAAATTTGAAAAATAAATTTTTTGGAAGACCCTGATACATTGAACAATACTTACTAAAAATGACCAAGGTCTTAAAGTTGTAAACAAGGTGTGAAATTAAGAGTGCACAACATGCAATGCTCACATTCACTTCTTAATCTATCATAAAGAAAACCTTAGCAAAAAGGGATGAGTATGCTATACTTAGGGACATTTGTCCTCAAAAAGTTCTATTTCCAATATTCATGGTCAATACGAAATGAAGAAATCGCTTTCAATCATATAAATACACACCATTCTATAGGGTTTAAGGTTTGGAGGGGTTCATAAACAAATATAGATGGTTGAAGGGTTTAGGATTTAGACTATTGACCCAAACAATAGCAATTTATAGTATCACAAAAGGAATTTAGAGTCATTTTGAAAAATAGTGTAAAAGGATGAACATTGTAGGTATTCTTTAAAAAAGTGAAATTACTAATTAATGAATTGTGCTAAATCCACTTGAATTTATGTATGTATTCAATTAATTTATTCTAATGTTGGACGACAAAAATTGTAATAAACTGCCTCTTGTTTAGGTTCCTTAGTTTCTAGAATGGCAAGCATTAAAATTAGGTGCCATATTTTGGCTCCTCCAAGTAACTATAACCATAACTATTTGGCAATACACGTGAAAATGCATCCCCCCAAAAAGGTATGAGTTCTAAATGTGAAAGGGATTTGGAAGTCATCATTTTCATTATTAGGTTCCCCTGACTACATATATGAAAATTAAACTTTGTTGTACTTTAACAAAGTCTAATAATTAATTCATGATAATATTGAATAAATAAAATGAAGATTTTTGCTTCATGCAAAAGGATGGGTACAAAAAAATTTCAACCATGGAATTATAGTTTGTGTCCTACAAGATTGGAATATCCAATTACAATTTGCCATACATGTGAAATAAATAATCATGACTATATTTAAGGTGAAAAGTTTTTTCAACCAATTACCCTAAACATGTAATTTTAAAGAAGTGTAGAACTTCTTCATTGATTTTTCTCGTTCATTTCAATACCAGTTCTACGAGTTTCCATAAATTGGGTTCACTATATTGAGTTTTGAATGGAGAAAGGCTTTACTTAGATGGTAGAAGATACCAAGGCCCATGAATGGGCTGAACATAAGCTAAAAGCCTTTCACTAGTTATCCACAAACCATGTGGGATAACTAGCAACCTTGGGCTGCCTTTAACTACAAGCAACACCCAATAGACTCTAAGTCTAACTAAGAGTCTAATACTACTCCTAGGGCTGAATGTACACTATCTACACGATTATGTACATGTTCTTCAACACTCCCACTTTGAGAGTGGTCAAAGGCACGAAGGCCCATCTTCTCAATCAAGTTAAGGTGTTGGGGCTTCCCAAGAGCCTTGGTCAGCACATCAGCAACCATAGCTTGAGTAGGCACATACTTGACCTCAATCACCTCAGCCTCCACTCTTTCACGAATGAAATGGTGTTGCACATCAATGTGCTTGGTCCTTGAGTGGTGGGTGGGATTCTTGGCCAAAGCAATGGCACCTTGGTTGTCACACAAAATTTGTGTGCTCCCCTCTTGCACTAGCCCAACATCAGCCAAGAGCTGCCTTAGCCAAATGGCCTCCTTGGTGCAATGGCTCATGGCCATGTACTCCGCCTCCGTTGTAGAAAGAGCTATGGTGGGCTGCCTCTTGGAATTCCATGAAATGGCACCCACTCCAAGCATAAACACATAGCCGGTGGTGGATCTTCGATCCCCCTCATCACCCGCCCAATCCGCATCACAATACCCATGCAAACTCACTTCAGCACCTCCTAGTTGCAACTCCAAGCCAAGTGTGCCTTGAAGGTACCTCATCACCCTCTTGACCGCAGCCCAATGCTTAGGGCCATACTTGGACATATGTTGACTCACAACACTCACCGGGAAGGCCAAATCAGGCCTTGTAGCCACCATGGCATACATCAAACAACCAACCGCTGCCTTGTAAGGCACACCTTGCATTTCAGCCCTCACCTCCTCAAAATCAACATCCGTGAGCTTGGGCAACTTCTCATGAGTGTCAAGGGGTGTACCTATGGCTTTGCACTCCTCCATGTTGAACCTCTTCAAGATCTCCTCAAGGTACTTGTGTTGGCTCATGGTGATGGTGCGGGCAGCCCTATCCCTCTTGAACTCCACTCCAAGGCAATACCTCAACTCTCCAAGATCCGTCATCTCATACTCCTTGTGAAGCATAGCCTTCACTTCAAGCATCTTGGTCATGTCACTTGCAAGGAGGATCAGATCATCCACATAGAGAATCACAATCACCAAATGCTCACTACTTTGCATGGTGTACAAAGAGTGATCAGCATTTCCTCTTTGGAAGCCCTTCCTTGCAAACATGCCATCAATATCTCTATACCATGCCCTCCCGGATTGCTTCAACCCGGGAAGAGCCTTCTTCAACTTGCATTTGAGATGCTCTTGCCCTTCTTGCACAAAGCCTTGGGGTTGATCCATGTAGATGACCTCCTCTAGCTTGGGGTTGAGAAAAGCCTTCTTGACGTCCATTTGGTGCATCTCCAAGTCCATGGCTGCCCCTAGAGCCACAATACATCGAATGGTGCTAAACTTAGCAACGGGGGCAAATGTCTCATTGAAGTCCACCCCCTCCACTTGGGAGAACCCCTTGGCAACCAGCCTTGCCTTGTACCTCACAATCTTCCCCAAAGCATCCCTCTTGGTGGAGAAAACCCACTTGCAACCCACACTTGACCTCTTGGGAGGGAGGGCAGCAAGTTCCCATGTCCCCTTGGCAATGAGGGCCTTGTACTCCTCTTGCATGGCCAACTCCCACTTGCTTGCATCTTCACAACGTAGCACCTCTCCAAGTGTGGATGGATCTCCAAGGAAAGCCACATTGGCTTGTTCTTCATGTTGTGGGGGAAGAATGTGATTCAGCCACCAATCTCTAAGGGGCTTGCGGGTCCTTGTTGGATAACGAGGCTCCTCTTGCTCTTCCAAGGGCTGATCATGCTCTTGCACCTGGGGTGAAGTGCTTGGAGAAGGGGCTTCTGGTCTCTTCACCTTGGGTGTGGCCACTTTCTTCTTGGGCTCCACCAAGTCTTCATCTTCCTCCTCTTCCTCTCCTTCCTCTTCCATGTCCACTCTTGGAGTTGTGCCCACCATTTGGGCTGGTCCTCCACTACTCCCACTTGGGCTCATCTCCAAGAGCTTGGGATCAGCTCCTTCATCCTCCAAGAAGGTCACATCACGACACTTGATGATGGCCTTGGTCTCCACACACATCAGCCTATAAGCCTTGGTTCCCTCACAATAGCCAAGGAAAAGACACTTGGTGCCCTTGGCATCCAACTTGGTCCTCTTGGCACTTGGCACCAAGGCATAGGCAATGCACCCAAAGGTATGCATGTGAGACACATAAGGTCTAATTCCACTCCAAGCTTCTTGGGGTGTCTTGCTTGCCAAAGCTTGTGTGGGGCAATGGTTCCTTGTATACACCGCATTGGACACGGCCTCCCCCCAAAGCTCATACTTCAGCCCTTGGCCATGAATCATGGACCTAGCCATCTCCACAATGGTCCGATTCGCACACTCCGCTACGCCATTTTGTTGAGGAGTGTAAGGTGCTGAAGTGTGGTACTCAATGCCATGAGCCTTCAAGAAGGCCTCAAAGGCCTTGGACACATACTCTCCTCCATTATCCGACCGCAGCACCTTCACCTTGCATTCCGATTGGGCCTCCACAAGGGCCTTCCAAGTCTCAAAACGCCCAAACACCTCACTCTTGCACTTCAGCATGTACACCCAAATCTTGCGTGAGAAATCATCAATGGAGGTCACAAAATACCTTGCTCCTCCTATGGATGTGGTCTTCATTGGCCCACACACATCTAAATGCACAAGCTCCAAGGGCTTGCTGGCCCTTGTTGCCCCATCCTTGGGGAAGGGCTGCCTTGCTTGTTTCCCCTCAATGCATCCCTTGCACACCAACGAACTCCAATCATGCTTGCAAGAAGAGAGGTTCAACCCCTTCACAATGTGTTGGAGGCTCTTCATGCTCTTCACATTCAAGTGGCCAAGCCTCCTATGCCAAAGCCCCACAAGGTCTTCATGAGCTGATCCTTGGGCCACACAAGCCATGGAAATGCCATTCACCTTGGTGAAGTGGAGGTGGTACAAATTGCCCTCACGAGGGGCTGATGCAATCAAAACACCACTAGCTGACCTCACCACACACCCCACCATGTTGAAATGCACCTTCAAACCTCCCAAAGACAATTGGCTCACCGAAATCAAGTTGGCATGCAACTTGGGGACATGGAGGGCCTTTTGGATCTGAATCCTCTTGGTCTTCCCCTCCACTTGCACCTCCACAAGGATCTCCCCCATGCCAAGGGCCTCCACCATGCCATTGTCTCCCAAATGAATCCTCTTCCCCACAATGGGCTGATAGGTGTGGAAGGCATCTCTATGGCTGGTCATGTGTTGAGTGGCCCCCGAGTCCATAATCCAAGTGAACATGTTGGCCTTCTCCCCTCCTCCATAGGTAGCAAAGGCAAAGTCCTCTTCATCCTCCACTTGGCAAGCTTGGTGTGCACTCCCCTTGTCTTTGGCTTGGCTGCCCTTGCAATGCTTGGCAATGTGGCCTGATTTGCCACAATTGAAGCACGTCCTTGTCTCCTTGAACGCCTTGGTGTTGCCTCCCTTGCCATGTCTTGAGATAAGGGCTGATCCCTCCCCTTGGGCCTCATTTTCCTTCCGCTTGGTCATCTCATGCATCAAGCGGGCCGTCACAAACTCCATGGTCAGCTCCTTGGTGGGTCTTGTCTCCAAGGCGGTGATGAGGTACTCATAGGACGGTGGCAAACTCTCCAACAAGGTCATCACCACATCTCCATCCGTGACGGGGGCCTCCAAGCAAGCAAGCTGATCCGCAAGGGCCTTGATCTTGTTGACATGATCCAAGATGTCATCCTCCTCTTGCATCTTCATAGTGAAGAACTTGCGCCTAAGAAAGAGGATGTTGGAGAGGCTCTTGGTCTCATGGATGTTGCAAAGGGTGGTCCATGCTTAGGCTGGTCCTTTGCAATGGCGGATGTGAGCAATTTGCCGGTCCACAAGGTTGATGGCTATGAGAGCAAAGGCCTTCTTCTCCTTCCTCTCAAACGCCTTCTTGGTCTTCAAATCAGCATCTTCACTTGGAGGCTCCTCACTCCCATACACCACCTCTCACAAATCCTTCTCCACAAGAATCATCTCCATCTTGAACTTCCACATCCCAAAATTCTCCCCATTGAACTTGTCAATGATCCGGACGCCCTCTCCTCCACTTGAGGCCATGTTGAATCAGCTCCCACTTCTTGGCAGCACCCACAAGGTCTCCAATCTGAATTCACCCTCCAAACCCTCCCTTCGGGCGAATTGGGCTAAAATGGGACCAATCAGCCCTCACAAGCACCTTGGAACCCTAAGAACGCCACACCACTCCTCACAAGCACAACACTTCCTCTCCACACCAAATCAGACCCTAATGAAGCTCACAACCACCACATGCTCGTCATGGGCTGGTGCTACTTCAAAAAGACAAGGAAACTCACAATTCTCCTCACCAATTGGATAATCCACACTCCAAAGATCTCAAGAACTTCCAATCAGCCCTAGATTGAAGCTCCCACTCACAATGAGCACCTCATGGACCACAATGGGCTCAACCAGCCCTACTTGGCTCACCAAGTCACTCTAGAACCCAAATTGGGTGTCACTCTCTCTCAATGACACAAATCAGCCCTCTTGAGTTCACAATGTCCACTATGAGGTCTCACACACTCACAAGGGCACAAACCAGCCCTTTTGCTTCACAAAGTCCTCCACTTGGTCTCACACACTCACAAGGGTACAAATCAGCCCTCTTAGGATCACAATTTCGTCTCACTCACTCACAAGGGCACCACTCAGCCCTCAATGCATGGAAACGCCTAATGCAACCCACAAATGCTCCCAAGCCTCACCAAGGACTCTCACAAGATTGCAATTGCCAAAATGACAATCACCAATGTACCCAAGTGCACAATCAGCCCCAATGGGCTGCCAATGTACACTTGCAAGCACAAACTCAAACAAGGAGCATGAAACCAGCCCTAAGAAGGTCTGATTTCAATCATGAGCAATCTCACACTCAAGAATGGACTCCAAACCTCACAAACCAGCCCACAAAAGCTCAAAACAAAAGATGCACTTCAATGACTTTTTTCTTTGTTTTGGAAAATTTACTCACACCATATGGTTTGTAGGTGACCAAGAGCCCAAGTTCAGTATGCTCCTCCAAGCTCCAAGAACTTCTCCAAATGACTTGAATTTCTCCCTCATGTGCAACGCCAAGTGCGTGGGCCCATAACCTATTGAGTTTTGAATGGAGAAAGGCTTTACTTAGATGGTAGAAGATACCAAGGCCCATGAATGGGCTGAACATAAGCTAAAAGCCTTTCACTAGTTATCCACAAACCATGTGGGATAACTAGCAACCTTGGGCTGCCTTTGACTACAAGCAACACCCAATAGACTCTAAGTCTAACTAAGAGTCTAATACTACTCCTAGGGCTGAATGTACACTATCTACACGATTATGTACATGTTCTTCAACACACTAAAGTATAGAAACTAGTAATCAATCATTTTTTTTATTGATGATTCAACATAAAGAAATGATTCCATGGATTTCATATTAACTAGATTTTGAAGTTATTGAAATACAACAACTTGTTAATGTTTTTATTCATTCATTTAAATACCAATTTATGGACTTCACATGACATGGGTTCGTAATGGAATTTCTCATAACCCTATATAATGTTACAGATCATATACAATAGTAGAATACATGAATATCATTTTCAGATTGAGACATTCTGATGTTTGGAAATTGTACATATCAAAACGGTACAAATGACCCAAAGTCTCTAAACCACTTTGTACACATGTCATAACTAAGAACAACTTTATTTAATATGTTCATGTTTCATGAATTTGGACTATTAAATACAACAATACATTTTCTTTTGGTTCAAGGTAGAAGAAGCCAGATTTTGAAGCCCGTATTATATGTCTACATAGAATCCCTACATGCAGAGCTTCTACAATTTTTTATGGACTTATTTATGTATAAAAAAAACGAAACTAGTTGTATTTCGGAGACCCAAACTTTCCAAAGATATACAATAGTGTTCCCAATGCACAGCATGAAATAGCCATGAAGTTGATAAATTTTAGTTTGGTCAATTTCTTCCAATTTTAGAATGTACAAACAAGGTAGTCTATCTTTCAAAATGCTTTTAGTGTCTCATGAAGCCATGATGTCAAACTTTTAGCCTAATATGATACTAATGAATGCATGCTTTCAATCATGAGTACTCTTGAAAGTACTTCTATCATTGCCCCATTACTTCATCACGTGCTTGCAAATGCTTGAATGCTTCATTTAGTGGACTCAATAGATGAAAAGATGAATAATATGATTTCATTGTTGTACCACAATTATGAAAAGTAAGTAATCACAAGTTAGAGGTACAAACTCTTGAATATGATAGAATTTAAAATATATGACCACATATAAAATTGAAATGGAGAATTACTTTAAGAAACATTGACAATAAATTCTCGAAGTCATTAAGTGTATGAAGAAGGAAAAGGAACAAAAATAGGTATAGTTTGGAAATATTTTTCACACGTAAAATTAAAAATAGTTCCAAATGAATGAAAACAAGAATAAAAAAATTAAGAATTGCCTTTACCCACCATTAAAAATTAGTCCCCATAGACATACTAGAAATGAAAGGGAAAATGGGGAAAATGTGTGTTCTTTAGATCTGATCGACTTTTGCCAACAATTGGTTGTATCAACTCTTTTTTCATATTTTCTGAAGTGCATTGAGATCTCTCCTACGTAGTGCTCCATTTGGTGTCACTTCGTTATGCATTCCCTGTTGAATTGTTGCCTTTGCTTGTCAGAAATTGAAGACAGTTCTGTGAATCCCCAACGTTTGTGTTTTAGTTCATACACATGCTTTGAGTTTTGGGTATGTGATGCTAAAATCCTAAGGCACTCGGAAGATTTTCATTCAATTTTAGTTAAGGGTTCATAGGTCAGCATACAAAAGTCTTGCTTCCATCATTTTCTTTACAAATTCTCGTGTGGTAGACATTGATCATGTTTAGGTGTAAGATGGAGATAGATACATAGTACGCAATATTGTTGAGACCTTCATATCAATTGTGACTTGCTAAAGTTGAACATTAGGAAGTCCAATGATGTCATCGTAAAACTCGGGATAGCACAAATGGTGGTCACTAAATCATTGAATTCTTGAAATTACGGAGATATTTTGGTCAAGTCAACCTAACTTAAAAGACACACAGTGTAACAATATAGATACTCATTTAGGTTGGGTCGACCTAACTTAATAGAATGTAATGTGACAATATAAATAGTCGTTTGGGTCGAGTTGATCTAAAGTGTGAAGATAATTACTCTACTAGAAAGTATTGTAAGATGTCAATGACTCATAAACGTGAAAGATGTAATTATACTTCTCTATTAGGAAAGTATGTATTTGTTAATAGGGGACAAAGGTTCTGGAAAATAATTTAGGTCGAGTTGACCTAAATTGGATACTTGTAAATCTTGATTGAATACGTTTTCTAATTTATGAAAAGCAATGAGATGAGCAGATTCACTTTTGATATAAATGATTCATGTCACTGTGAACGACTTCAGAGTTGGAAAGTCTTTTTAGGTCAACTCGACCTAAATTGGAAACCTTGTAATACTTAATGAACAAGTTTACTAATATTTGATAGGAAGTAAGAAAAGGAACTCAGCTTGATATAACTAAAGGATGTTCAATGACCCTGTAGAAGTTTGCAGATTTGCAAATGCTATTTAGGTCATGTCGACCTAACACATTAAAATATGGGGAGTTTTGAAATTTGATGAAGTCATCCTTCATTTTCTCCATTGCTTATGAGGTGTTATTATAAATAGACTAATCCGAAAATCATGTTTGCATTCCAATTAGTATTTCTCTCTCTATATACATATATCTACCTATAATACATGCCTTCATAATTGTTTGGATAATGCATCACCAAAATATTGACAGATCATGCCTTGAAAATGCATTATAAAGAACTCTTTGTAATCGAGTCGACTTGACCTGAAATGGTTACATGCACAATACTTTACTTGTTAGATTGAGTGAAATTTCCTATTCCAGATGGTAAATGACTTCATGGAATTTTCACAAGACTTCTGATCCATTATCATTAATCTAAAAAACATGATTAACATCATATTCATTAAAATGGGAGTTTTCCACTGAAATAAGAGTTTTAAAAGTACTATTTATTGTAAATGTGAAAAGAATCCGTGGTCCCTTAAGACTAGAAAGCACAACAATCACATACAAAACCTCTGAAGAAATACAAAATTTCAAAACATCATGCAATAAATGTGAATTGTAATCCAATAAATGGAACATCATAAGCAAATAACTATGTATTATATGTATATTATCAACAAATCCTTGTACACGCATGGCCTATTGTAAGTTACATTTCTAGCAACTAAGTTCTTCATCTCCATCAAACGTGTTGGACACTACAAGTAGATTGCTTGAGAAGATAAGGGCACGGTGATTGAAGAATGAAGTGTATGATGAGATTTGGCAGGATCTAGGCAAGGAAGTTGTAGAAAAACAAATATCCAAATGCCATTGAGCATTCTCATAAATTGCAATCCTCACAATCTTCTTTAGATTGCCGTTTATGAAAATGCTTACAATGATGCCTGCATATTTCTAATTCTACAACTTCCTTGCCTAGATCTAGTCAAAGTTCAACATCTGCTTCATTATTCAATTACCATGCCCTCATGTTCACAAGTAATCTACTTGCAAGATTGCTATAGCCGATGAAGATGAGGTACTTTAATTTGAATACCCGGTTTGTAATAGATCAAGGACTGCATTCATTGGTGCAGATGCCTTCAACATAGTCTCTAACATCATGTCCTTGAGTATGAGGATTGCAATAATGTACAAAGTTTTTTCCTAGATTTAGGGCATACGATCCCATGAAGGAAGCCATCCTCGTATCCTACATAGGGTTCTATGTAGTATCTATCATTTCTATCATTCATTTACAAAAACAAAATTTGTGATATAGACGACTGTCATGAGTGTGACTTGCTCTTGATTTCCTGAACTGCCTTCAAAATCTCCGGCCCTCGACTATACCTTGTTTCCATCTTCTTATACTTAAGCCAATAGTCCCGCTGCTGCGCCTCCAATGACTTCCACTCCCTTGCATCCCAAATTGGAGTCGAGTAGCAACTACGAGATAATCCATCGTGCGACTGCTTCATTTGCCCCCCTTCAGACGGTGCATGGTGTCGTGGAATCTAAGGTACTATATTGGGGAGTGAATGTTGTGTTGCAGATGGAACCTCAGACTTCAACACTACTGGAGCGACTTGACATCCCAAGTCCTCATAAAGCTTCCTTTGAGGGACTTTGTCGGAGGGTGTCATTGAGGTAGGATGGCCCATAGATCGCAATGGAGATGGGGAGCATGAGAGTGCATGTCGTTTCCTTCCATTGGGAGGGCTGTCAACCACACTGTCCTCAATGGGCTTTGGTGAGAAGTCCATTGTGGAATTTGCAGTAGCTGCTGATCCCAGGAAGTTTCCAGTGCTTAGGATTAAGTATTGCCCATAGTCCCAGATGGAGTCCACGGACGCTGCGCAAGCAAGTCCATTTTCTAGGACATGGGTTGTTGAAGTGCCAATTATCTGATAAGAACTGAAATTAAAAACAAAGGTCTATCCAAATGCCTAAAAACAAAGAACACACCATGCCTGAGTTTGCTCGAACATGTATCAAAGGACTAATGTCAAACCAATGTAAATGAAGGAACACAATTGCATCCATGAAACCAAGAAACAATTTCATTCTTAATTATGTTAACAAATATGTACAATTTAGGTCGTACCAAGCTGAAATGAAAGTCTAATGAAACCATGCCAATTTGAATTGAGCTCTTAAGGAGCTAACCTAATTTACATTAGAAGACGCACAAACTACATCCATGAGCTTGTTGTATTCTTTTTGATTCCTTTCACATCATAGCATTCACCGCCCAATTCTTCGTGGAGCGTTTTCCCTAAATGATTGCAACCCTTGATCGCGAGCGACATGTAGACGCTTAAACTAGGGAAGCAGTATTTCAAGTAGAAAAGTATCCCTCAGACCATTTCCCCTATAACTCCAAGAGTTTGGTAGAATGACATTATGAGACTTGTTCATTATATGTTTTATTGGGCTATCGTCCACAATGACAGTATTGTCGACACTAAAGCTTCCTCTTGAGCCATTGAATAACATATCTAGATTTTTCAAGAACAAGTCTTTAACTGTCCCTGGCTCCTTCAAGGAAGACAACCTTTCGACTCTATCTCTGCTCTTGATAGTTTGACAAGAGTCTTGCCCAAGAATAAGAAAGGGTCCCACTAAGCCTCGAAAAAGATATTCGCAAATCATCTCAGTGGTGGACTTTTTCATAGAACTCCACATTGATATCACTGCAATTTTTCCTAGCTCCAAGAGGGAATCAAAGCAAGTGGGTCTCACCCATACAACCATTGGTCCCACTAAAGCGGGTTCTATGGCTGAGTGCAATCTCAAGGAGTCTTTGAAGTGTTTATGCGACAACCCCTCAGACTTCCAATCTTCACAGACACATAGAATGCCATTTAGGTCTAAGATAACATTGATCCACTTTTCTACCATCCTAGACCTGAATGGCCGATTGACGCCCTCCAAAGTTCCTCCATGACCAGATGGAGGACCAGATTCCTGCTATCGAACGAGCGAATGCGTAGGTAGTTATGATGCTATATTGTCTCATTCTAGATGTATAGCGAAATCACATAGAAATTGGTGCTCACCAAGAAGTACAAACGGTAGAGTATAGCGGCAATACACACGAGGACCAATTGAAGTGTGAACAAACAGAAGACCGAAGCTTACCTGTTTTTTAGAGGATCCGCAAGGTACTGTGAAGGTATCCTATATCGCTACTTTCCATTTTTGAATGATAGCCATGTTCTGCACTTCAACTTTAGGGGCTGTGCTCTGATGGACTTCATCTTCAATTACAGAGAGAGGAAATGATAGAAGATGTGTTTGTATAGTAGGTGCACACGGTGATGCGGAGACAATTGGCAAACTCAGTGGCCTTGCAATTCCAGATTTACGAAATGATATACTGTGTGAGTGCTATATATTACTCGCTCAGGAATTTTGTTTGAATATATACAATTAAAATTTAAACTCCCACACTCCATAGTTCATTGGTAAACATGTCTCTCCACTACAAAAATCTTGAACCTACACTATATCTACTTATAACACCCTATGATACAAATCAGCTCGAGTTGAGCTAAAACAAATGACATCAAGTGATTATTGAGCAAAACCTACTAGTGAACCTTCGCCGGGAACCGTATCTAGTTCGAGTACTACATTGGCTGGTTCCACGAGCAAGTTTGGCTCGGTGCTGACATCCTTCATATCTCTCAGTGTAACTTTGGCCACCTCGTGCACAACAACCTCTGAATCAATGGCTTCTATCTTCTCTGACGGGAGAGATGGACCTGCATCAGTGTCATTGGTAGGAGGAGTGTCAAATTCTTGGGCACCAATAGGAAGCGGTGCAAGCAATGTTGTAGCCTCTTGTGGAACAAACACTACGCTGTCGTTTGATCTAGTGGCTTGATTTTGAAGCAAGCGTTGTTGCGAAGTAGAGGCAGGCTATAGGGACGCTATCGGCGTGGCTTCATTTTTGTTCAAATATTGCTGCCACATTTCCTGGTTCTGCTTCTATTCCATAATCATGCTTTCCGTTAAGGAAGCAAACCTTCGATTCGTCTCTTCTTGGAGCCTTCTATTCTCTGCCCTATCTTCCGTTTGGTCCAGACGCATACTCTCCTATTGCCTCAGAAGAGAAGCTAATATCTCTACAACAAACTTCATGGGGTCTACCTTCCTCTTCTTCGTTGGGTGCATATTCAAGGAAGGAGTCACTGGAGTAGCACACTCCTCCTGAAGCGGGCAATCCTGAAGAGGTAGAAGACCGTGGTGGATCTTGGAAGGTGGATCGACTTGGCATCGGCATGTCATCAAGACCTGCTTCATCATCAGAGCCCTCCTCTTCATCGTCATCTTCCTCTTCTTCATTATAGATTGCGGCCTTCCTCTTTTTTGCCCAACTGCTCGGGGACCTTTTTGTAGACCTAGTCCTCATCCTAGTTGAAGAAGGTGTCGACTATGACCCCATCACAGCCGGAAACTGTGTGGCATCACCAAGGTACCCAATGTCGAAGAAATCGTCTTTGTCGAGCTTCAATGCTAGAGTAGGAATGTCGCTCTACAAGTCAGATTCGATGTCTGGAACTACTGCGTATACATTTACTAAACTCATCTGTAATGTGTTCACATCAATATCTAGTTTAGAATTACGTGGTTATTGCATTTCAAGTCGAACCGACCTAAATAAGCATGAAGTATAATAAATGGTGACACTCTATGAAATTTTATTGCTAGAGAAACTAAATGAATTACGTCCAATAGTGCAAATCAGGTCGAACCGATCTGAATTGCATTCAGTCACTTATCAATGCAGCACATGTCAATTTGCCACCAGCAAAGACAGAGAAGACACTTGACCCTGGATTACAAAATTTCTTCACAACCCATAGGTAGAATTCCATTCAAAGCTCCATATTGTACATTCTGAAAGGCAGCTCATTGTATCTTCATGCTTCTTTATACACCGGTGTATTTGGAGCTATGAACTTCGAATATATTCTTACTTGGTACACATTATCTGAGCTTTGAAGAAACATGAGCAGCACTTTCTTGAGTGCCTTAGCGTTGTTCGCTGGCAAATCCATCAGGCGTTCGTTCTTTGCCGGATAATAATCCGCGCATTGCATGTGGAAAGTCTTAAGAACTTCATTCCTCTCGACATATGCAAGAACTTGCGCTTGGTCCTTCTCATCAGCACAAATAAATAACCAGGACTTCACTTCCTCCAAGAGAGGCTGCTTCATTTTTTCCATGGAGGTCAAGACTTTGTAGAAGAATGGCTTCTCCACTGCGGAATTTTCTTTTTGCAATACGCCCGGGATAGTTCTGAAGTCTATGACCCCCAACTTCACCTACCTAGCTATGGTGGTGGTCCATGCCATGCGCGGCCACAACGAATGCTTCTTTTCCAAAATTCGGTAGGGTCAGAGATAAGCAATGCCAGTTGGAGCTACAAAATGATTCCGTTTCTCGAGGAAGACTCTAAAAAACTCTGCTGCTAAAGGTGATGTCTCTGCAGTCGTTTTGTTTCTTGTCTTCACTTGCTTTGCTTGTGCAAAAAAAGCCTTACTAGGCCTCTCCAACAACATGTTCATAGTTGCACTTGTAATACTACGAGTTCTCTTGAGTTCCCTCTAATTGGCAAGTATAAGCTCATTGTTGGCGTTGAACAGTCCAAGGTCTAGGTCAATTTGGTGAAGCTCTCTCTTCACTAGTTACTTTCGCTTTCGACGCTCCACCGACTTCTTAGTACTATAACAGCTATCGAGGATCGACAATATCACTTTGATAGTCACCTTTGGATACTTGAGGGTGTGTTTGATTCCTGACTGATTCAAAATGTGCTTCGCCAACTTCCCCAAGTCATCATAGTTGAGATTTCCCATTGGCTTGAAATAATCTCAACTCAGAGCGCAGCTCTCCTACTTCCAGTTCTCTTTCTTGTTGAACTTCATGAGCGTGTCTAGATCAAAGAGCTCTCCGTGCATAGAGTTGGTGATGACTTCATTCCACAAATTATATACATGGGCAGGTGCGGTAATAATCTTTAGCTCGTTTATAAGTCTCATTTTATCTTCCGCCCCCTTCTTCTTTGATAGCATGTGATTCTTGTTCACATCTATCATAGCAAAGCATTGATGCATTGCTTTCTCAAACTCCTGCATATCATTATTCAACAGCGTGTCAGGCTTTGAATAAATGAAGACAATATTCAAAAAATCAATTGTTTAGTTGTCCTATGCTTCATAGGCAATTGCACATTGAAGATGGCACCACTACTACTGTGGTTCAGGTCAACCCAATCTAAATTACTCACCCTAAATTTTGTTGTTTGCTTCAATGACTCTCTATTCTATTGAGCCATTTGGACTGTTCCTATAGCAACCGCGTCCTTTGGATTCTTTGGGCTACCCATGTTCACCCATACGATTCTTGCTCCGAGAATGTTAGTGGCCCACGACGGTTGTATTGCTTGAAAGTGGTTAACCCGATTGTAATAGGCGGAGATGGACCGCAACTTCTCAGCACCATTTGACCACACAATAAAATAGTTTCACTTCTCGAACTCCTTTTGGGTCATCTCGTCAATCCCACTATCATCCACCATCATCATCCTACTGGCAACAACACTATGTTGACTGTTGATGATGTAGAACAAGCCATGTTGAATATCTTCCCACTTTGTTGGCTTCTTCGTAGGACCAACTAGCATCACGCAGAGGGTTTGTTTGGTGCTCTTGTCTGGGATGTTGACAAGCCAGTTCATCATGGACTCCTCCAAATGAGTCTCTAAGACTCAAATGTTGAATTTAGCGGGTGCTTCAATCAACTGCTCGAGAGGAAGCACTTTCTTCTCATTCACCCCTAAAAAATATGCGTCCATGCATGTCTCCCAAAACTTTTTATAGACCGCACTCATAGTTTTGTAGTCTGGTCTACGGTTCGTCTGCAGCACTTGGGGCACCATTGCCATTAGATCTGCATAACTCAGTTCTCTTGGACCCGATTGCTCGGATGTCTTCTTTGCGGGTCTTTTTGCAGAGGTTGAGCCCAATGGATTACTTCGTGTCACAAATGTTGGTGTTGGAGGTAGCTTCTTATTCCTCTTCCCCCGACCTTGAGATCCTAGCATTTGTGTCCCCATATATGGTTGACCTTCACCCTAACTACTGAATTCAATAGAGACTATTCGAGGAGCCATAAACGATTGTTGCATTGCATGCTTCTCTTTTAGCACTTCGAATGAATTGAAAAGATAGCACAATTTAGTACAGAGACGCTTTCCTATCAAAGGTGAATCGTCAACATTACTATGATAGTTCTCATCTACCTTCTTCTCTAAGTTTCTAATCTTGCTACTTTAAGGCGTAGGCTCCAGACTCTGAAGGAAAGGCACCATCGTGAAAGGGATCTTCTTCGAGTTAAAGGTAATTGTGAAGTGGTATTGCTTGTCAGTTGCCAATTCACTCTTCATTGTCACGCAGCGTACTTTGATCTTTAGGTAGACGTTATTAATAACATCCTTGACCTTCTCATCGTAAGAAAGGGGTATAAAGATTTCTGAGTTCTTGTATTCATATTAAAGACCATGTTGTCTATATGGGGCACCATGGTTAGACTCTAGGCTTCGACTTGGTTGGGATCACTAAATTCCTAGTAATCTCCTTCGATCATCATCTCGTCATCATTATATTCGTCCTCTGGTCTTGTAGTGGTGAGACAAGTAAAATAGGCGTTGAAATTTTGAATTTAATCTTCCATTCTGTATAAACATTCGATCTATGAGTTAATACATTGTTTCAAAGAACTCGTTCAAATCAGATATATTGTCCATGAATGGAATCCAATTCCTCCAGCTATTTGCAGTTCAAGTTGCCCCGACCTAAACGTTGATACATTACGACTAATATTCTAGTGTTATCGTTTCTATTTATATAAATAGATTATGTTAAGATTAATTTGGCTTGACGTATTGGATGTTGGGGATTGATGTTTGTTATCATTCATATTTTCGGTCAAGATATTGATAGTGATAATTGCACTGTGTTATTGTTATTTGGCATTGCAGTTCAGGTCTCCCTGACTTGAATTGCACATTAATGTCTTGTCAAACAAATGCTTAATTGTTTTTATTTGTTCAGAGTTTATCGAATTGATACTTATTTGATGAGTTTATGAATTGTGCATAGTCCATTCGTTTGTTTCTTTAATTTTCTCCTTCTTCTGTGTTGCATTGGGATTTGTTCTTTAGTCATGTTGTGTCATTCATGTTTTGTCTAATATATGATTCTAATATTAGGTTGTGTATTTTGATTTGGGTCGACCTAATTTTAGCCGATAGTGATGGCGTTAAAGGGGATTCTCTTTGATTTCTATTCTTTTTATTTTCAACTAAACTGAGTAGCAGTAATGGAAGTATTTGACTAACTGTGTATGAGTTGAATTTCTTTTACCTCTATGGAATTCAGGTTGGGACGACCTAAATTGCATGTATGTGAATAGTGCTTTACGGGTAATACGACTTGGCTTTCTTCGGACTTCTGTGCAATTTAGGTTGGGATGACCTGAATTGCATTTACGTGAATGGTGCTTTATGGGTGACACAGCCAGGCTTTCTTTGGACTTTTGTGCAATTCAGGTCGGGACAACCTAAATTGCACTTACGTGAATGGTACTTTATGGATGACACGGCCAAGCTTTCATCGGACCTCTGTGCAATTCAGGTCGAGACGACCTAAATTGCACTTACGTGAATAGTGCTTTACGCGTGACACGACCTGTCTTTTTTCGGACTTCTGTGGAATTCAAGTTGGGACGACTTGAATTGCACTTATGCTAATGGTGATTTAAAAGTTGCGGTTCCAGGATTTCTTTTCAGTTTTGTGCAGTTCAGGCTGCCCTAACCTAAACTACATTTTAGTGGTGAATAATACTTCTCGTTATCATGTTCTGTGATACTTATATGATACCTATTTGATACCCATTTGATACCCGGTGATACCCAGCGATACCCTCAATAAACCCTACGTGAGCAATAAGCAAACCTTGATCAATCCTTGCACAGACCCTAAACAGACCCTAAGCAAACCCTAAGCGAACCCTAAGCACTAAACGTGATTCAAAAAAACCTCAGAATCACCCTAAACCCTAAATCTGAAACCACAATAAGCGAAGGTGCAAACCAGCAAACCACTAACCATGAGAAGCGAACATGCTAACCAAGGAACTGAAAAGAAAGAATGTGATTCAAAACAAAATCCACACAATAGCAAACCGTGCAATAAAAAACACAAGAACAAGTGCAAACCGTAGACCACAATTTGAGGTCTTTTGCAGAACCAGAAAATTCAATCATGAGACAATAAACCACAACCCTAGAATGAAACCAATGCAAATGAATTAGAAGGTGAAGCACAACAAATACAAAAACTATGACAAAACACAAAATCTCAAGTCTTTCCAAGAGAAGAATGAAGAGCAACAATTGTAGACACCAAGCTCCATGAAAAATGAAAACCACGTATAGTTGCCAATGAACAAAAAGTATGTGGAATAATAAACAAATAGAGGGAAGTGTAAGTGACATTACCTTTCTAAGACAGAGCTTTACAAATGTGAAAAAAATGAAAAGCGCTCCATGTCAATGAAGCTCGTGCCCGCAGCAACAACCCTGAACATTTTCTTAGTGGAATAAGCGCTATAGAAGACAACCAAAATTGATAAAATTTTAGACAAAGAAGGTGGTTTAGCATAAGCCTAAATAAGGCACAACAAAGAAACAATAACATTACGAAAGCAGAGACAAGAAAACCCTAGCACAGCAAAGAAACTGAGAAACTTTTGCACAGAAGGAGACTTACTCTAAATCCAGGTCACAACGAAGAAACCTTGCCAACGAAGAGCGCAACGCCGTGAACAATAAAGAGAGGACTTCAATGGAAAAGCACAACGAGGTGAAGCATACAGAAGACGAGGATGAGGACCGTGGAGCGGAAACAGGAGCTCAATCTCCACGGGAAGCGCACAGAAGACGAGGATGAGGAGTGGAAGCAGAAGCTCAATCTACACGGGAAGCGCACAAAAGACAAGGACAAGGAGCGGAAGCAGAAGCTCAATCTCGACGTCGCCGTAACTAAAGTGCACAGAAGACGAGCAAAAACAGGAAACCCTAAATAAAGCGCACAAAAGCTCCATCTCCATGTTGCGGGAGAGAGACAATCCCTTCATCGTCCGTTGTGACCCCCAATCCCGCGGAACAAGATCCAAGGCCGTGGGATTTTAAAATTTTAGAGTACTTTATTAGGGTCCATAGACAATTTTATACTACAATAGGATTGTAATAATTTTATACTACTTGTATACATGAACCCTTAATCCTTGACAAGCTCTTCGGGTCCCTTTGTACGACCGATATATTGCTTTATAGGTCTTCAATTGTGGTTTAATAGATGACTTATGATACATTTTTTTTTAATAATACAATCATGATAATTAATTTGCTTAATGAAGAAAAGTATTTGGTCAATTTTTTCTTCATCAAATACCACCAAATACATAATATACTATACAGACCTAGAAGGCATTTAGGCCCTTCTAGGGTTAAACACCATGGATGACGTTTTCTGTCCAAAAAAAGTACATTTATGTACAACTAAGGTGCAATTGTTAATTCCGATATTTCTGTGCATGAAAACAAACATGAGCCAAGAGAATAAACATACATAGTTACAATGACCCTAAACCTCGAAATATACTCCATGTTTATTAAATAGCAAATTCTAATGAATTGATTTAGGGAAGATTGTAGTTTTAGGTTGTTATTTGAAAAAAAGAATGATTCACTTCAAGCTATAAAACTCATTGTTCATGTCCAAATAGTTGAATGATTTTCACCTATTGGTTCAGGGGTCTAACCCTAATAGATAATTTCATGGGTCATAATCTTTAACCTCTTCATTTTTTTAATTGTATTCACAAAGCTTTCTCACACACCTTGAACCCTCTATAGAATTTTATTTACTAATATAGAAATTTATGGGTGAAAATCTATATGCTGACTGTTTCCTTCTTTATGTTCACAAAGCATTCTCACACTCTTGCAGTGTACAAATATTTTTAGGTGTGGTTAGGACCCTTAACCGTCCTCATTTTTGTGTTTTGCATCATTCAAAATGTATAAGAAGTTCAATGTTTGGGTGAATGTCTAGTATTTAATCTTTTTCCAGAACTAGTGGGTGTCTTTGTTCCTCATTTCAAGGTACCATTTCATCATGTTCCATAAATTGGGTTTTATGTTCTTTGTTTCATATATGTTTCAACATCCTTTGTAATTTGACATCAAATGCTTCCACTAGAACAAGTGGTTCCTTGAAGTCTTTTACTAATGTTGTAAATTGCAAAAAAAAGAAAAAAATATATTTTGGATAATCATAGATATTGTAAAACATTACAACTTTCCACATTGTTGATTTTTTTATACATTCAAACATGAATTCTAGGAGTATTCTGAATTGGTCATTGACTTTACAATAGTAGGTTATTTCTAATCTTTATTGACTTTGTAGACAAGAGAAGCATACTAGAGGACGGTTTAATTTTGCATAAAGAGAATTCTTTTAAATTTGGCCTAAATTAGAAGAGGTCATACAATCGGGATTGAAATGCTTGAAAAAATTCTTACAAAGAAGTTTTAAGCATTTATAGTTTTATAAATTCATAGGAACATGACACTTGTACTATAACTTGTAGGCAATGGTTAGCTTTGGGTATCATTTTTTAGACATAGTAATTAGATGGCTTTTGTTTAAGTCCTCCAAAATTTGTCTAAATTGTTCATTTTGATCAATAACAAAAGACCCTAAAATGAAAAAAAAAATTCTTGTGCCTCAACGGGGTAATAATGTATATTTGTAATGATTTTGTTTTTTAGGATTAAATTTTGTGGATATATTGACAAAAGCAAGAAAAAAATGGTAAATTTTGAGATTTGCAAGCATTATAGTGCACAATTTATTAAATTTTTTTTTATAAAATTATTTATTTTCTGTATGTAAACAATAAATATAAGGCATATTCAAAAATAATATTAAAATAAAATTATTTGATACTCTACATGCTTGTTATTATTTGAGGGTTCTAGGTACTTATGACAGAACTTACTTTTTCAACTAAATCCTAAACCCTTAACTTCTTCCATTGAGATTAATTTGTTTTCCTTCATACATTAGTAATGAAGTCAATTACAATTAGATTCTATGAAATCATATCTTATTATATTTAAAAGAGGAAGTTCGTTAACACAATGGAATGGATTGATATTGTATTTTAAACAATGTTTTTGGTATCCAAAGCTAACCATTGCCCTTGTATAATAAATACAAAATTTCATGTACTTCCAATAGTTGATTTGAAGGTGTGTATGGTATTCCTTATTTGTCTATAGAACTATTAATGATGGGACAAACGGACACTTACAATGTTAGTGATTTATTATTATTTGTTGGCATTGTAAACTATGCAAGCGTGGTAGAAGTTTGAATTTGCAAGTACTTTGGACATTCACTACAAACTGAATTGAGGAAGGTCATCAAATTGGTAAGAATCCATACTAGAAAGAATACACAAAGGAGCAATAATTATTTATAAAAGCTTGTATAAATTCATAAAACGCTTTACTTTTGCTATAATTTCTAGGAATTGGAGTAAACATTTTCTTAAAATTATGTTCAGTGTAGGGTACTTATTGACTACAATAAATTGATAAAATTATGATTCAAGAGAAGTTGAAGCCCCATGGACACAACTCCTATATCACATGTAGGGGGCGTTGGCATTGAAACAGCTTACAGGACAATTTTTGTAAAAACTACATCAAATGAAAATGGCAAAAAAGGTAGGTGAAGACCAAAGTCAACTAAAAAAATGAACAAGTGTTTTAAAATGTTGGGTTCTATATGTCTTAGACAATGTTCACCATATATATGAAGAATTTCAACACTATTATGTGATCTTCAAAAACTCATTTGAGAAGTGCCCTCCAATTATAACCCTAAAATTCATTAATAGTATTCTATTTATAATAAAAAAATCTTCAATGTTTACCAAAAAGATTAAAAAGTAAGGTACCTTGCTCGAGGATACATGTATTTTCTAAACTATTATAATTAGGTTTTTAATGCTATTATTGCCTTCATTATAATTACATTTATGGATTCCTTCAAAATACTACTATAAGAACTTTCTACATGAAAACTAGATAATCCCTTTGACATTGGACTATAATGCATTATAGGTAATTACTATCAGGGCCATATAATATGAAAGGATCCTACCAATGTTTCATCGGTAATGCATTGAAAAAAAGGAAAACACTAGTTTAGTGTATTCAAGAACATTCAATACAAAAAATGCTATAAAATAATATAAACTCTACTTCTTTAATCTGCCATTGATTCATTTTAGTATAAGTTCTATATTCTTTTCCTTATAAATTGTGTTCATAAAACAACATGAACTAGGTCATTTTAGAACTAAATGACAACACGAATTAAACCCCCAAAAATTCCCAACATTTCTAATTCAATAAATCATTCATATCTTAATTATTGACAACTAGTTAGTTCATTTCATTACCAAACTTTCGGCAAGATTAATAGGGTAACTAAACATGAAATGCCACAAGACAAAATTTATTTACAACTTTTAAATATTTTGGACATAGAGAATACATGTAAGCTTTTAAACTTTTCAGAATCAATTTGTATACTAACATTGTCAATCATATAAGAAACAAAATAGTTTTATGGTAGCAAATCCTTGTTCGGTTTCATCATCTAATTTTCTCCATAGAAAAGATGTGGACCTAAACCCTAAACCCTAAAACCCTAAGCCCTAATCCTAAACATAACATAAACCCCAAAAGTGTGAACTCATCTATCTAATTATGAAAAAGTGAGGTCACATTTTAGACATGTACTTCATTTCCGTAAATGCTAATATAAAATTATCTGCATGTGACTTGTAATTAAAATACTCATTAAACTCTCACCTACCATATTCAACAATTGTCCTTGTTTTAGGTGATTTTTTCATTTATCCCATAAACGATTCAACAACCATTTATTCGTTGACAATAGGCAAAGAATCCTTCTCTGTAGGACACAAGGGCAAGTAATCATCCCTGAAATTTGTGTATAAAGGAGAGATCTTTCACTATAGTTTGACCTGCAACTAGTATTTTTGCTTTGTTTAGAGTAGGTGATCTCAAATAGTTCCAAATAGGAGGATTCCCACAATCACTAGCCCATGCTTTAAGGACAAAAGTGTTGAAAAAAAGGAAAGCCCCATCATGTCCTTGTTCCCAAAGACAACGGATAGGAAAAAATAGAACAATGTTTGCCTCGTAATTTTCAGTCTACATTACTTTGTCAGATGGAAGAAGAATCTTCGGGAAAAAATAGACAGCAGACTGCCCCCCCCTCTAAAACCAATGTATAAAGTGCTCCCAAGTGGAAGAGGAATCTTCCCCAGAAGGACGGAAATTCAAAGTCCTTCATTCCTGTTGGCGCCTCTTTTCCCTCGCCAAGAAGACTCGTAGACGTCCAGACATGCTTTACAGATTATACTCTCATTATCTATTGTCTTCCTAATCCCTTCCTTCTCTCTCTCTTGTGCCTGGTTTCATGGTTGTGTCACGTTGTCGTTGAAGATCTTTGCATCAATCGTGACGAAGGCATCTTGTGCTTCTAGCTTTTGGTAGTATTCTTTGCATTCCATATGAATTAGTTAAAATTTGTGCCTTTTTGGTTTGCAATTGCACTTCATGTGAAGTAGTTCAAATTTTTGTCATTCTAGTTCGTTGTTGCAGTTCATGTAAAATAGCTCAAATTTCTGTGATTGTTGTTTGCAGCTATACTTCATGCAATAATGTAGCTTTTTATTTCATTCCTCATTAGAGCTGCACTGTTGAGAGTGCACCCATGCTTGGATGTATGACTTTGGGCTTCGTATTTGAAATAAGGTCGATGCATTTTCGTGATGCATCCTTCATTATACACCTATGTGCATTTCCATGTCTTTTGATAGAGTTGTCTTGTTGAAGGCAATTGCATTCCTGAATTTGTGGAAGAAGTGATGCGTGTGAAAGGGGCTCCTAATTTGTCGCTGCAAAACTCGGACCCCTTCAATTCGATGGGAAATCAATAGAATTCCTTTAGATCTAGTCAATTCATGATGTTCATGGGTTATGTAAGTCTTGCAATTCAGGTTGGTACGACTTGAATCACTGTTCAGATGAATTTGTAGATGTTTATGTTGACTGCAATCATACTTAGTATAAATTGAAAAATAATGGAATATGAATTTTCAGATACCAATTCTAGTCGTACTAACCTGAATCTACATTTCCAATAAATCCTGAGCATATATATCAATTTAGTAAATAACTAAATGGAAATATAGGTTCGTAAATATTTGAAATGCAATTGCAATTGCAGGTCATACTGACCTAAATCAACTTGTCTTGAATTTACTATATTCAAGAAAAACTAACCATTGACCTTAATCAACTTAATGTTGAATTGAAAGGCTTTGACTGCAATTCAGGTTGTACCGATCTGAATTTACATGTCGTTAATCTGTTGACAAATTCATAATGCATATCTTACTGAACTATATATATATATAAGTTTGAAGTTGAAGTCTTCGATTACAATTCAGGTCGTATCGACTTGAATTGACATATTATAAATCTGTATGATGCATCACAATGTCGATTAAACATACCTACATCGAGAGATTCTTGATTTTGAAGTATTGGACTGTAAGTCAAGTCATAACGACTTGAATCATTATGTCCAAAAATTGTAGAAGTGAATATACAGCACGCCTGATGGACTCGGATGAGCAATGTTTGACTAGAACTAATATCCTACTGAAGTTAATTGATATGGACTCAATTTGTGACCTGAAACATTAATTCAGGTCATATTGACTTGAATAGACAGATTCTAAATCTGTGAATGTAGAACGCCATCGAAGTCTCATTTATTAGAAGTCAAAATATCTTGGTTCTTTAATCATTGTTTGTAATTCAAGTCTTGTCGATCTAAATGTTCACTAACTTCCATCTTCTGATTTGCTTTGCAATTTGGATTGGGACAATGAGAATCGACATCTTCCGTAGTGTTTTGGTTTTAATGTTAATTCAAATTGTATCGATGCAAGTCAAGAGTTTAGTTTTGATATATTCAATTTAGTTTCTGATAATCTGAATTGATATTTTCAAGATAATGTATCCAATGCGTGCAATTCAAGTCTTGCGAATCTGAATTGGAAATTTTCAGTATTATTGGATGCCAATTGATGCTTAGTTCTTGTTTGCAAGTGAACTCAATGTTGTTTTATCTTGATTTGTAGGAATTATGGGCTCCCATGTCATTCCTCTTGATGCAATGGACTCATCAGATGACGAGTTCCAGGCTCTTGAGGGGATGAATGTGGGCATTCCAGAGTGCGAAGGACTTCCACATCACCAATGGAATACAAAGTGCGTCATTCTCTATAACAATGAAGGCATACTTGTTGGAGAAGGTACTTGTCACAGTGTAAACTCAGATTTGGTTCTTTGAGCCAATGGTCCTCTAGGAGATACTCATGTTGCAGTGCACATTTCAAAGATACATTCCGAAGTTGACATTCCTTTGGAGCAGGTGTACTCTTTGATAGCGTGGCCTACTCAGCTTGTTCATTGCTGTGGGGCAAGCTTGTAGGACCATGAGGCTAGGGATAATTTCAATCAAATCCAAGCAAGTTTGTTAAACCCACCTTCCTTGTCATCTGCACTTCCATATACGAGCGTCATTCGAAATCCATCCCGAGAGACTTCTCTGAAATTGAAGGACCTCCTTACACAAGAGTCTATCAATGCAATGTCTAGCAAAATTAGTTGCAGCCAAAATTGCATTCAGCCATTTCCTAGGGAGAAGATTTGAGCCTTTCATGAACGCATGTACCAGAATTCAACGTTCAAACATAGAGCCTTCATGAAGATGGAGGTGCACAGACAAGTTCATTGGGACTCCCGAGGGAGGAGGATGGTCACGGTTTAGGGGGTTAATGTGTGTATGAAAGCATGGATGCATATTTCCGGGGTCTCGGAGGCCACATTCTATCGCTACCTAACGTATTCAAATAATGGTCGGAAAGCAATGGCACATGGTAATTCAGGGTTGGTGAAGCCAAGGAAACACACTCAACAAGCTATCGCAATGTTGAATTGCATTCTAGACAAGGAGGTAGATCACATGCCACATCATACTCGGACTCTCAAGTTTGGGGATAAGGTCGTGTCCATGATTCTTCTACCTACCTTTTAGTGGAAGGATCAAATTGAAAAAATCAATGAAGCCAATGCTACTTTTGGGTTGAAGGAGGTGTCAACTTCTAACTTGAATAAGATTAGATCATCCAGGTTCCCAGAGTACGATGTGAAAAAGCCAGGAGATAATTTTGCTCGATGCTCTATTTGTGACAAATTGCAGGACCTAAGGAAGGGAGCATTTCCTGGGTCTCATAGTGCTTTGAAGTGGTCGCGAAAATTGGACAAGCATCTTGCCATTGCTCGTGCTCAGAGGGAGTTGTACTATGCAAATCGTTACCAATTGCATAATTCCCCACATGAGTGCCTTACGATTATGCATGACAAGATGGATCATGCTAAAACCGCTTCTCCAATCTTCTCCCACAAGAGTAAAGAACTTGATGGCCTAGTGAAGTTGCCTATGTCCGTGACTGGCATGATTGTGCATGGTCATCCTGATGTGCACTATGCGCATTACGGCTTGGATCTATTTACCCACGATTCAAACTACACCATTGGCTCCATGGCCAAACTATTACGAGATTTGGAAGAGCCACCAAAGTCTTCTTCTCGGCAATTGTTTATGAGGTCGGGGTTGACAAATTTGTTTAGTGCAGTGCTTAAGGGAGCTGAGATGTGTGAAGCGTCCCTTCCTCCTCCACCAATTACCTTAGTTCTAGTGATGCCGTTGCCACCCATTCTAAATGTGCAAATGGACAATGCCACCGGGGACAACAAAAATAGATATGTTTTTTGTTTTTGGGCTCTACTTGTTGCAAACAAGATCTTTCGTGAAGTGTATGTGAACTTTATGATTGTGGGTCATACACATGACGACATTGATGCACTCTTTGGAAGATGGAGCAGGTTGTTGAAGAAGGAGAACTTCCCTACAATTCCTACACTCATGAAGTCATTCATAGATGTAGAATCCATTCCTACTATCCCTCATCTTATAGAAGAGGTGCTTGATTTCAAGGGATTCATTGCAGGTTCATTTGTGGACGGAGATGAGATACTCGTTGGACATACGAAGCCACAACAAGTGAAGTTCTACTTAGATTCAACGAGGTGTCCAGTCATGAAGTACAAACTGTTGTGCACTGATGAGAATTGGTTAGGGCAAGATGGCAAAGGCATCAAATTGTGGAAAGAAGATGTAGAAGGGCGAAGTTTGTGGCCTTGTGGCCTACCATTGCTAATTCTACAACGTTCCATGAGAGGTGTAGAAGACATTTTGAAAGGGATATCTAGACTTGTCAAATACTCGGAGAAGCTGTGCAATGCAGATGTCACTGGGGAATACCAAAGGCGCTATGAGCATTTGGTCCACTATTGGCGAGGCGTGAAGGTAACATTATTGGAACCAGTAGCTACTTCTATTGTTCTAAGGGATGATTTTTGGCCGGCAACTCGTGTTCAAGCAACTCGAGTGGATGAAGTAGGAGAAGATGGCGAGGATCGTGAAGAGTTTGGAGAGGATGACACCTACGTTGGGCCTTTGCGGGGTTGCCCACAACCATCCTTTAGAGTGGGTTGAGATCTCTTTGAAGGCTACTTTGTCACAATTCGACCCGCCGATGGTGACACTCAACCAGTTTGGATTGCAAGGGCGTTGTCTGATCCAAACTGTAATCCTGAGAAACCAAATTGTGTTCTCATTCAATACTTTCGCCCAACATCGAGGAATCAAGATGTTCAAGACTTCTATACTGGATGGGACAGTGAAAGAGGTTTATGTTGGAAGGTTGATATAGCTAATCCACCTATTTGGGAAGAAACGAATGCTCTCATGATAGCGTGGAAGTCTCAAATTAGAAAGGACACACGCCAATGTTTGCTCAAGATCCCGACTGCTCAAATTGAAATCATCAACCAGAGTTTGGCTTCGTATACTTTGTCTTAAGTGTAGCATTTGATGAGTTGGATCAAGTCCAATATGTTGTTAGCTACATATCGTAGAGTGTTATTTTTTTTCTTATACATCTACAATATGCTTTCACATTACTATGAAGGATATCATTTTGATTTCTTATAAATGAGGGGTTGGAGATTTAGATTCATGAATGTTTAAATATAGCTTACTACGAGTTGTATTCAAAGCTTTGGTTTCTTTGTGGGGAGTAATATGTTTGGATGTTACACTTGCAACATTCAGATTGCAAGTGCAATATGTATACCATATTAATATATTTCATATGGCATTTTATATATACTTGTTTGCAAAAGACGTGCAATTTTTGACCATATACAATACAATCTTCTTTTCAAAACATTATATTCATTGCATGACTCTCATTTTAATAGAAATTGCTATTTTAATTTAATTAATTAAGTAATCATCAAGCAGAATTACAACTCACTCAATTCACTAGTTGTACCTTTGAAGGCCAAATATTAATATGAGAAGGCGACACTCTCCTATTTTAATGAATATGATGTTGATTGTATATGTAGAAGTGTTTAGGTGTTAATATGTAAAAGTATTTTTTAAATATGCAACGTTCAATGTTCTTTTGTTTAGGTTGACTCAACCTAATAAGGTGAAGTTGAATACTTTATATCGAACTTGCACATTGAGAGCATTCATTTATAACTGAGTACCACATTGTTTTCATGGACAGGTACAAGTAAAATGAGTTCCAAAGTCGTCCTCTTTGACAGTATTGTCTAGTCTGATGATGACGTACAGGGGCAAGACGAAATGGAGGTTGACATTCCAAAGTGCAAAGGATTTCCAAGACAATTTTGGAATACAAGTGTTGTTACTCTATACAACAATGGGGGTACTCTTGTTGGTGAAGGTATTTGCCACAATGTGAACTCAGATCTTGTGCTTGGTGCAAATGGTTTTCTTGGGGACACTCATGTGGTAGTGCACATCTCAAAAACTCATTCTGAAGCAAACATCCCTCAAGAGTGGGTTCATGCTTTAGTGGCTTGGGATATTAAGCTTGTCCATTGTCGTGGGGCAAGTCTGCATGACCATGCGGTTAGAGATAATTACAACTGGCTCCAAGTGATTCGTGCAAATCCATCGTCATTGAAGTCTAGCTGGCCTTATACAAGTACCGTTCGAAATCCGCCACACAAGACATGCATCAAAATGAAAGACCTCCTTAGTCAAGAATCCATTGACATGGTGTCGAGTAAAGTTTGTTGTAGTAAGAATTGTGTCCAATCGTTTTCAAGAGAGAAGATTTGAGCTTTCCGACTATGCACGTACCAAAATTCAACGTTCAAGCATAAGGCATATCTCAAAACTAAAGTACATAAGCAAATGCATCATGATTCACTAGGGAGAAGGGTGGTCACGGTTGATGAGATAGATGTGTGCATGCGAGCTTGGATGCATATTGCTGAGGTTCTTGAGTCTACACACTACCACTATCAAAAATACGCCACGAAGGATGGTTGGGAAGCTAGGGAACATGGTAATTTGGGATTGTTGAGGCCATGGCAACACACTAAACAAGCAACAATTACTTTGAAGTACATCTTGGAAAAGGAAGCGAATTACATGCCACATAAATCCCACACTCTCAAGTCTGGAGAAAAAGTCATTGCTAAGGTTCTACCGGCTACATGTCAATGGAAGGGTCAGATGGTAAAAATCAACGATGTGAATGCAACTTTCGGATTGGAGGTTTCAACATCAAACGTGAGCAAAATTAGGTCTACTAGGTTTCCTGAGTATGATGTGAAGTAGTTTGGAGACAACTCTGCTTGTAGCACTGTTTGTGCCAAATTACAGGAGCTTATGAAGAGGCTGTTGAGAGGCTTGAAGAAGCACCGAAGTCATCTTTGAGGAAGTTGTTTGAAAATGTAAGGGCAATATTTTTGTTTAGAGTAGTGCTCAAGGACAAGGAAATGTGTCTGGCATTACTACCCCCGCCACTAGAATCCTTACTTCTAGCAATGTCATTACCGCTTATTCTGAATGTGCAAATGGACAATGCCACCGGGGACAACAAAAATAGATATGTCTATTGTTTTTGGTCTCTATTGGTCGCGAACAAGATCTTTCGTGAAGTGTATGTGAGCTTCATGATCATTGGTCATACTCATGATGATATAGATGCTTTGTTTGGGAGATGGAGCATGTTCTTGAAGGAGAGTTTTTTTATTGTCCCTACACTCATGAAGTTGTTCATGGATGTGGAATCCATTCCTACTGTCCCACATCTAATTGAAGAGGTGCTTGATTTCAAGGGGTTCATTGCAAGTTCATTTATTGATGGTGATGATATTCTAATTGGACACATAAAGCCACAACAAGTGAAGTTCTAGCTAGATTCAGATGGAATTCCGGTCATGAAGTACAAGTTGAAGTGCATTGATGTGGATTGGCAAGGGAAAAATGGTAGACCCATTAAGTTGAGGAAAGAAGATGATGAAGGGCAAAGTTAGTGGCCTTGTCGAGTACTGATGCCAGTTCAACCTATGGAAATGAAAAGCACCCAAGACATTGTGAAAGGTATATTTGGATTTGAGAAGTACTGGGAGAACTTGTGTAATGCAAATGTTACTAGAGAATACTGAAGGCGGTATGAGAATTTGGTTCACTATTGGTGTGATGTGAGGGTAACGATATAGGAACTGTTACCAAGCTCTACGGTTTTGTGGGACGGTTTTTGGCCAAAAACACGTGTTCAATGAACACAAGTGGATCAATTAGGGGATGATGGCAAGGACCATAAAGAGTTTGCGAAGGATGAAGTGTACTTTGTGCCTCAGTTTGGTCATCCAAAACCATCGTTGAAGGTGGGGCATGATCTATACAATGGGTACTCTGTTGCAATTTGCCTCGCAGATGGTGACAATTGACCTATTTGGATTGCAAGGGCGTTGTTAGATCCTAATAGTAATCCAAAGAAACTGAATTGCATCCTCATTCAGTATTTCCGTCCGATATCAAGAAGTAGGGAAGTTCAAGACAATTACATTGGATGGGACAGTAATAGAGGTTTGCATTGGAAGGTCAATGAAACTGAGCCGCCAGTTTGGGAGCATACAAACGCTCTTATGACAATGTAGAGTTCTACTACGAGGAGTGACACCGTCCATTGCTTGATCAAGATTCCCACTGTTCAAATTGAAGTCATCAACCAGAATCTCGCATCGTACATTTGATATCCAAAGATATAGGTGTGCATATATACTACACATTTTGTAATAATGTTGTAGCACATCTTCATAATCCATATAGTAGTTGGAATTTAAATATTATAATACATAAAATAGGATTCAGTTGATTGATTTGATATTATTGTTTGCTATTGCATATATGTTAGCAAGAATTTATTATGTGTGTATAGAACAATTGCAAGTACATATAGTATTATTATATGTATTTTCTTATGTTGTTTGATTTTCTATATTATTCAATGAAGTTGTTTAAATATTTATTGTTGTATATATGTCACTTGAAATTGTATGTCCATTTCGAACAAAAGGATAGTGGGTATACCCACCTTTTATTTTGTTAACTCGTAAAGCACTTGTCACATTTCGAGTAGGGGTCTAGTTGGTTGTTACAACTTTCTTGCCTGCAAAACTCACTTAGCAACACCAAATCATGTATACATATCATGCGCTCAGACGAATTCAACGGGAATTGAACCCGGACTATTTAAATGACATGTACAACTCCTTACAACCAACCGCAGAAGTCATGATTTGGTGTTTAGTTTAGGACATGAACTTCACTTATATAAATCAGAACACTCTTTTCACAATGAACAAAATGTAAGGCAGGGCTTACTAACTCCTAAAACTCTCATTTTAATAGAAATTATACTTTCGAATTAATAAACTTAGCATTTGTCAACCTAAATTGGCTAAAACAAAATCTCAGTTTTTTGCGTCTAAATGGATAATATTATTATGAGAGAGTTCGAACCTCCCAAAATAATGAATATTGTGATATGAAGGCTTTCATAAGGTCCGCGACAAGAAATGTATTCTTGCTCTTCAAAGCCTTAGACAATTGGCTAAAATATGCATCAATGTCCTCATGAGTACGTCCAACTAATAGAAAATTGAACTAAATTTCCTTGAATACTCCTTGTGTTGTAAGCAAGGACAAGAATGCCATGAGATACTGGTTTTTATTATCCTTAGAGGAGTTGTCAAGCTGAAGATAGAGATTCTTAGGAAGAAGGCAAGATCCATGTCGGGCATCCTCTGGAATCAATTTTAAGGTGTCTATACACCTAGATTTTCCTCTAAGTAGGCGGATAGGGGAAAAGGTGGCTTGTCTTCCAAATCGGTGGACCTTCAAGTCGACAAAACAATTTAGCCAACAATGAAATGGAAAAGTTTGAGATGCCCGACCAACATGCTAGTCCATAATGGGCATATGCACTGTCGGCATGACCATGAGCCACCATACCAGTCACACTCCTGGGAAGTTGACCTAATAGTGCAACGATATAATTTGGCTTGATTTGATGGAGGTAATAATGGATTGGCTAATGGGACAAAGGCCACAATCCACATTCAACTACAATTAAACATCAAGGACTAAGCATTAGATCCAGTGAAAGTATGGAATTGACAATATCACAAAGAGCAATCACAACCGTAGTAGTGTTGACACATGATTTCGGAAATGATCATCAAGAGATCCCCCAATGAGGTAGGAATGAAGTGAAGTCCATTTACAAAAATGTATTGGGAGATCTTGTGATAAGGTAGGAATGAAGACAAATCTGATTAGAGAAATGTATTAAGAGATCTCCTGACAAGGTAGAAATGAAGTCAAGCCCATTTAGAAAAATTTATTGAGAAATCTCTTGATAAGGTAGGAATGAAGTCAAGTCCCTTTTAGAGAAATGCATTGGGAGATCTCCTGATACATTGTACTTTGAAAAAAACAAATATAATTCTAACCGATAATATAACAAGTTCAATGAAATACCTCATTGGCGTCAGTATAAACGTGCTTCTAGTTGTTCCTAGCAAAGAGAAACTTCAATGTGTCCACTCTCCTGTTCCCAATGGACCGCATTTGGTGTGGCATTTGGTCAACAGTGTTGTTGATGATTGTTTTCATTGTACTAGTGACCTACACAATTCAAAGTCGAGGACACTTGATCCTTTTGTTTCCATGTGTGGACAAAACCATGCCTTGCTTGTACATGTCCATGTAATTGTGGTAGGTGAACTTCAGGACTTTGTAAATAATGTACTAGGCTATGGCACAAACTTTAGCTCCTTCCAAAGTAATGTATTTTTGCTTCCACATCCAATCCACACTGTGTAATTGCCCGCCAATAGCAATTCCATACTCTTGATGCTCTTCAAAAGACTTTGAAAAATATCTCTATCTCACCATCAACGATTCCTACTACGGAAAAAACTAGTAGCAATGACTATCGTAGCATTTCTCTGAACTAACCTTTCGAATTTCATTGTCGCTAGTTTTGCATGTGAATTGTGTCTTTGTATGACAAAGGGATGGTCGATGAACAATAAATCAATAGGGCACCTTCTCTCTTCCACCTAGATAGGCTAGGGGATCCTGTACATTACGAAAGGCATCAAAGTACTCCATTATTTCCTTCAAACATCGACCATTAGGGAACCAACACTCTAAAATGGGCCAGTGAGCATGGATCATGATCAGATAATGATCACCCAGGAGAACATTAAGGATGGCCACACTTATGTGATCCACATTGAGGGTAGAACTTTGGAAAAATTCATCTAGCCTCTAGCAATTTATTCATCTGGACAATAGTAACACACCCACTGCATTCTTCCAATGAACCTCTAGCCTAGTCCATTCCTTTTATCGAATAAATGGACTCACATCCACATGGAGATCTTTTATGCATTTGACGATATCTGCGGCTCTCGACAAAATTGTTTGGTTCAAGACATCCAGGAGTGTTCTAAAACCCCTTTGGCAAGGTGTGACATTTAAATGTTGAGCTTCAACAACAAATGATGATGGCCGTATGAGAACAAATACCCATGCCTTGAATGTTATAGGCACTCTAAACCTCTCGTCTTTAGGTCGTGCCTCTAGAACAGACCCTATTCCAACTTAACCAAACTCATGATAATAAAGCTTGACCACATTACTGACATTCAATGGTATGGTCCATGCACAAGATTGTTGTGACTTAGCTTCATTGTTACCTTTGCCTTCGTATAAGGTAATTGCATCATCTATGGATTTTGAGTACGAATCCATTGACTCTACCACTTTGTCACTAGAAACCATATCTCAAAGTAAGGTATTGATTGTTATATCTGCAAAATAAAGCAAGCAAGCATCAAGTCAATAGATTTATAATATACATAACATTGTCCAAAATATGTCATTGTGAGCCTCTACAAATCTAGCGGGAGATCTCCGAATGGAATAATTGTGAAACAAAATTAACTCACAATAAATGAACATAGCAAAATCATTGATCAAGGATATTGTAAGATCCCTAGCAATCTAAAATAATGAAATCAGGGAATCAGTCGATGAAACAATCAAAATCTCAAATAAAACACATATCGAGAGTTCTCTCAATGGATCCCTCGTTTCCTCTAGAAATTCAAACATTGGGAGATCTCCCAATAGACCCAATAGCAAGACTAGCATACAATTCCTCGAAAGATATCCAGATACCAATATCGGAAGATCTCCCAATGCCAAACTAGATAGGAGATTGACTAAAGTCATTGGGAGATCTCTGAATAGCCTATCAGATAGGAGGTTGACCAAAATGGGAAAGAGATCTCCCCATAGCCTCTTGAATCATTTATTGATTGAAATCATCAGGAGATCTTCCAATGATAATCTTGAATTTGGACTCATTGAATTCATTAAGAGATCTTCCAATGATAATGTAGAATTTAGGATTATTGAAGTCATTGGGAGATCTCCCAATGATAATGTTGAATTTGGGTTGAGGAAAGTCATTAGAGATCTCCTGATGATAATGCAGAATTTGGATTTACTGAAGGCATCGAGAGATCTTCCGATGTTCTATAAACCAAATGTAAAATGAAGTCATCGAGAGTTCTCGTGATAAGTCCATTGGCCACCTTTGACAGAAGTTTACTGGATGATCGCTTGACAAAGTTAGTCATCGGGAGATCTCTTGATGTAGTAATAAATTGATGAAGTCCTTGAATGGATCAACGGGAGATCTCCTGACGAGGCAAATCTCAAACTCACATATAATACTAAGCAAGATTCATAGAAATGTCGACACGTGTAATGTATGATTCTATGTAACTTCTACTAGGTGAAGGTTGCACTACTTACAGACTACAACTTCAATTCTTTGCTTTGTGGTTTAGACAACTGGATTAGGATTCCACTTGAGGGAAAGAATGTGCTTGACAAACACTTGGTTTGAGATATATGATCCCATTTTTGGTAGTAGGGCAGATACAAGTGAACTAGAATTGGTTCACTTCCTAATCGTTTAGAAATGCGCGCAATCATCCTATTTCATCAACACCAAGTCTTGCATGAATCGATTAAAAAATCATCGATGCCCCATGAACATGCACAGATTTTAGATTGCAGCAAATATTATCTTGTCACTAGTTATAACATACTTACTCCAAGACTCCACTCAATTGTCACTATCCATGTCTACATGCTGTTATTACTATCATCTGTTACTATCATTTGTTGGAAATATCAACCTCATTTTTGAATGTTGCACCTTATAGAACCTATGTGAAAAAAAATATCATACTTGGAGAGCTAGTCGTCTAAGGGCTAGGAAATTCGTCCAACACAAACCTTACTAGCTAGCCCTGTCCAAAATTATGGTTTGCACTCTCCTCACCTTTCACGACTCGTTGATGTCTATGAATGAGAGAAAGAGTGCAGTCAATCAGGGTCATGACGATTTCTCAATTCCTCAATTTGTGTTTCCTCCTCAATTTGTGTTTCCCGCCTCAATTCAATAAGACTTCTACATTCTTGCATTAAGGCCATATTCGTTATATTGAGACCTTTCGCAATCTCATTTTTATCCTCGACTCGAGGATAAACCGTTTTATCTCTTTAGTGGTATTTTTTTATAAATAGGTAACAATACCAACTTTTAGAATTTCATTATAGAATCACTATTTGAGAATTATTTATTTTTGGTCTCAATTACTATTTTTTTAAAAGAATTTTCCAATAACTAGCATTCTATCTCAAAATCTACAAAAAGTCTCAATATAACGAATATGGCCTTCATTTTGAATTCTCTATACACTCTTAAAGTTCGTGTGTGACTAGATGCAGCTCGGATTTGAAGATGCGGTCTTCTCTTAGAATGTTGATTGTAGTCTTGGTGGGCGTGCAGGCCTAGCTGCATAAATGTCACGAATGAGTTACTTCATCACAAGTATAGACTTGGGATAAGGCCTTGAATATCCAAAGTCCATTGGTGTACGTGCGGGCTTTGAAGTTGAATCTTTTGTTGATTCTTCAAACTGATAGCTTTCACTGTGCTTTTCTTGCTTTGGAGTCTTCCTATCTAACATTACTACTCTTGAGTTCCAGATCTAGCTTTTAATCTATATTAAGTTTGTCCGTGTGTGAGTGCGTGTGATCTAGGAGAGGCGTTCATGTTGTGTAAATGACATCCACACACAGTATTGGCATCATCTTATGACACACTCATATTCATAAAGATTAAAGGACCTTGTAAACTAATGCATGCTTCAATTATTTTGTAACACAATTTTAGAGTAACTTGAGGGTCCACCGTTTAGGGTTTAGGGGTTTAAGGTTTAGGTCTTAGGGCTTAGGCACTACATTCATTTTTTAGTACCTTATGTACACATTTGGTTTTGAATTTAGGGTCATGAGTTCATTTCTTAGGCTGGGGATATTTTCTTTAGGATGGAATGTTGAAGAATGATCCCTCAGACTATATTCTAGAATGTTTTTCAAGATGGATTTAGGGTTTTTTTACTAGTATATTTGGAGAGGTCTAGTGCAATTTTACAGAATGGAAGGATGCATTTCCCTTTCTGAAATCTTTCTTAGAATATAAATTGAGTTGTTTGGAAATGTATCCTCTAATCATTTCATACTGTCGTTTATCACATTCTCTTGGTTTTTAATTAACACATATCTATAGACCAAATAATGGTATGTCATGACCAATTATATTATATCCTATCTACGTGAGTGCAATTCTTCTATAGAATTTAAGGTTGAATATTCACTTCCTTTTTTTAATTTACAATGTGTCAATGTGAGTGGTTTGGGAAACCTCTATGGTTTTCCTTCTAGTGTTTATCACATTCTCTTGATTTTTTAAATCTATAGATTGAGAAGTTGTATGTAAATAAATGACCAATCATATAATTTCTATTTAATATGATATACTTTTAGGTTAACTTTTTTGAAAGAGATGACTTCTCGATTATGCTTGATTAGAAACATGGGCATTAAATGTGTAATACTCAATCGTAGAAGCCCAATAAACTTCAAGAATTTAACCATGTGATATTTAAAACCAAAGTATATAAATTTTACCCTAGTACATTCCGACAAGCAAGTAGTGTTTATGGATGGGATAAGTATTTAGGATGAATTAGATACAAGAAATTCCAAAGACATAGAATGGAACTTTTCTAATGTAAACTAAGTAATATACCCCATTTGAAAATATGCCTGCAAAAATATAATAAGTACCAATACAATGTTGTTAATCAATCACCAACACTTTCCTTGATTTTAAAGAAATGTTGTGTCCTTTAATGAATTTTATAAGGTGAACAACCTCCTTTCAAATAAGGCATTTTTGCAAGTGTATGCAAAATACAAAAGTAAGTTATTCCCAAACAGTGTATGTTTTAAATTAACCCTACTACTATTCTAGCATTCACACTCTTTAACTTATGTCCTATATTTTTGGCTTTGGTTGCTTCATTTTACTTTCTCCGACTGCAATGATGCTAGTGCGCAAGCTAAGAGCCATGAACCTGTGAGGTGTGAGCATGGAGCTTATTAGCCTAGAGCCCCCAAAACTTTTGGGGGGGAATTTCTTTCCCCCCAATTTTTTTCCAAACTTAGACAAAAACTTGTTGTTTCTAGTATATATTGTGACCCATGACCATGTCCCCTATAATCGTGGATTGTGCTATTTTTTTAATTGCCAGGAAATTATTACTAGGTACTGGAAAAGAACTTCAAACTTTGTTGAAAAGTTTGAGCACTTAGTTTAATAACTAAAATAGAAAATGTGCCAAATGTGGCAATTGAAGTACACTATCTAGATGTTATTAAAATGGAGGAAGGAAAAAAAATGGGGAAAGAAAAAAAAATAGGAAACCAAAAAAATGAGGAAAGACAAAAAAAATGGAGAAAGCAAAAGAATGGGGAGCCCTAAACCCCAAAGAAAGTACAATGAAAAGAACCCACAAGCAAATGTGAAAATGAAGGGAAAAACAATGGAATGAAAAAGAGTAAGAAGAAGTTATAAAACTGGGAAAACTATGGGGGAAAAAAAGAGAGGAAAAAAATAATTTACATATTCATATATACCTTACTAAAATAAGGATGAGGGTGGTACATTTCAGTCATTTATATAAACTAACTGCAAAATTGTTGATTAATGAGACATGCTTTCCTATTTTATAAATGCATTAACAATTTCAAGTCCATATTAAGCTTCAATGCATTTCAATCGTAATATATATGAAGGCAATACAAGTAAAGTACATGGATAATTCATCCTAACAATTTTTCTTTGCTTATAGTATCAAATTCATGGTCATAAGTACAAAATATTTGGTGATGATGAATTCTAGGGTTTAGGGGCACTTCCATCATTTCGAGCCTTCATTATAGAGTATGATATTGAACTCGCATCACAAATTAATTTCAAATATGTATGCATATCTTCTTGATTTAGGATAATTAATATTTGATTTATGGCCCACAAGTACTTTTGTAATGATGTATTTTATCATTCTTCCAGGTCCTAAAGTTTAATAGCATTTGATGTAGAAGATTGTTGTATATACATGGGTTTGGTTATAGGTCATTGTCCAAGAACTCTAAAACCCTAAACCAATTATATTTAGATTTCTCTACTTTTGAAATTCATGAGAGTCACTTAATTATTTAATGACTTGTATATGAAGTTTTTGCGAGGGTGAATTACCATGAGTTTAGTGTTGAAAAGGAAATAAGATGAAGTACACCATTACTGACACTTGGGAGCAAGGCCTTCATGAACAAAATTGTAGTGCTTGTGTACATTTTTGAACTTGAATGCACGCAATCATCATAATTTGGGCCACAATTGGCTAACCTTGCTCCCACTTGTCAGACAAGTGAGTAGTTTATTTTATAAGTACCCAAATTCTTTTGATCATTTTATGTGGTAGTGTCTACTAATTTCAAAACCATGACCAATTCTTCCATAACTAAAGAAATGATCATGGAGTACGAAATTCAAAGCGAAATAATCCCCCCTCCTAATTCTAAGGAAGGGGTAATTCACTAATTATCCCTCTACTAATTGTAAGGAAGGAGTAACTCATTTACCCCACCCACCCACTCATTCTTACCATAGGTTAATTCATGATGTCCTGTTCAATGGGGGGTCTAGTCGTCCTGATAGACTAGCAGACCACCCTCCTAGTCGGCGGTGCCACAAGTGCCCGGGTCCATGTTGATTTTACACTCCAGTGCAATCTGTCTTTCTCCCACTATTGTTGGCAGCCATGGGTTTTGTTTTCCTCTGGGGGTTTTTGGGCTCTCTCTCTTCTTCCCTTGCTATGATGCACCTACGATTTATTAGCATGGATGAGCCGGTTTTGCATTGCATTAGGGAGTTGGAGTCACGGAACGTTGGAGTCATGGCGTGGATGGTGAGTCTTCTAGCGCCTTCATTGGGAGATTAGTGGCCAAAAGTATTTTGGGAAGTCTTCTGGCGCATTTTGAACTTGCAATATGTTGTAGTCGCCACGCAGAGCTTGGGACATGGAGGATTTCTCCATCTTTGTTGTGAGAGAGGTCTGTTAGCATAGTTTTGGTTTAATACTCACGCCACCTTCATCAAATTGTGAAGAGACCTAGCCAACCTTCGTTGAATTAAGTGATTTTCAACCTTTCTAGTGTAAGTTGTAGGAAGTTTCAATGAGTTTTTTTGTCTACATTGAGGGAGCTACAAGTAGTGCGAGGTCCTCCAGGCTAGTAACAAGTTATGCAAGGAGCTAAGGCATAGTCATTCATTGGATCTCCTAGATACATGCAAAAACTCTTCTCTGATAGTATGATTTTGGTTAGAATTTTAGGCAAATCGGATTTGTTTATAATAGTGACGTGTAATCCGAGTTGGTCTGAGATCATTCATGAGCTTGAGCCAGGTCAAAGTCCTCTTGATCGTCCATATATTGTTGTGCGTGTCTTTGAGCTTACATTAAGAGCAATGGTGGACGGAATCATAGAAAAAAATGTGTTGGGGGAGACAATTGCTTTTTGTTATACTATTGAGTTGCAAAAGCGTGGTCTCCTCCAAGCTCACATTCTTTTGTGGTTAAAAAATAAGGTTAACAATTGTGACCTTATAGATGAAGCTATATTTGTTGAAGTTCTAGATTTGAATTGGCAACCACAACTTTATGCCACAGTTACTAAGCACATGATGCACAATCCATGTGGTTTGGATAATATCAATTGTCCATGCATGGAGGATGGAAAATGATCTAAACAATATCCAATACAAACTCGAGATACCGCTGAAATGGATGGTGATGGCCATACTTTGTATTGTCGCCGAAATCATGGTGGGTATGTGGAGAAATGCACCCATGGTCAAATTGTTCATTTGGATAATCAATAGGTTGTGCCATACAACCTACATTTAGTAGAACATTTTAATTACCATATTAATGTGGAGGTTTATAGTTGAGTAAAAATTGTCAAATACCTCCATAAATATATTTTTAAGGGTCCAGATTGTGGTGTCATAGAAACAGATGAGGTCGTGGATGAGATTAAGGAATTCTTGGAGGGGCGCTATGTGGTTGCCCAAGAAGCATGTTGGAGGCTCTTTGGTTTTGAAACCAACAAGTGAACAAGAGTAATAGTATTTGTCATTTATCTGTTCATCTTTCCAATCGGAAATTTGTTACTTTTCTGAAAGGAACATCTTTGCAATCAGTGATTGATCAAAACACTAAGACTAAACTTACAAAGTTTTTTGAACTCAATCGACTCATTCGTGCCTTCATTGCTTCTGGTAATCAAGGCAATCATATTCTTCTTTGATACATGGATCTTCCACTCCACTATAAGTGGGATGTGAAGAAAAACATGTGGGAAAGAAGACAATGCAAAGTAAAAGTTTTTGATAGGGTGAACATGGTTCCCATAGGTACTGAATTATTTACTTGCGTTTATTGTTGACTCATATTGAGGCACCAACTTCATTTGATGACCTATTTTGTTTTCAAGATATGGTACATCCAACACACAAAGTTGCTTGCATTGCAAGAGGGCTTTTGCAAGATGACGTTGTGTCATATGAGTAGTGGAGCATAAGTACCATTACAACACCAAAACATTGTAAAATGACTCGAAATATCGTCCCAAAGGATTCTAGATTGTTGTTGCAAGCCAAGATTATCCATATTACCAACTTAAGTATTCTCTTTACTTCTTTTTTCTCTTTTCTAGATCACTACCTTTCTGGAATCCAATCTGGATCCACTCCTTTCTAGATTCGGAATCCATCACTTCTCACATACACTAGTTTTGGTGCCTTTGTTGTACCCTCATAGGTTCTACCTTTGATCTTATAGAGGGGTAGGGACTCACTACGTGTATTCCTAACACTCTCTTCTCTCTCTAAACTACACAAAACAACCTCAGACCAAATGTTGCACTAAATCAGACCAAGAAACACTCTCACAACTTCCAGGATGGCCAATCTAAAAGGTAGGTCATTCAAAGCCATAACAAGTCTTCTCCACTACAACAACAAATCAACAAAAACCAGAACCGATGGGAGATTATTAGTCATTCATTAGATTGATCCTAGGGTTTGGCAGGCCTTCCGGAGAGTAGGATGGGGATTTTTCCGTTGGCGGTTGCTTATCTCCGCACGAACCCCTCTTTGGTATTCCGGACTTGCACCTACGCCACTCTTTGCCGGATTTCCATTCCAGTGTTTTAAAGGCACCATGCACAAGACCGTATTCACAAGCCTAAACTACGTCACAAACATTTCCTCCAAATCAAGTCAAGTCACCTCAGATCCGGATTCCTTCTTTCTTCCTCCTTTCTCTCTTACACTTCAAGGCTCTCACAAACAAACACAGGAAAGATGGATATCCGACAGATCAATTCCTGAATGTCCACTTGGTAGCTCAGATTAAAGAAAGGATGACAAGATAACAACTATATGCACTAGGATGGAATGAGAGGACAACAAGCTTGCCTTCCTTTAAAAAATCAAAACTCCAAAGCCAAAAAGCCACCTTGAAATCTAGGTGACCTATCATAGACCTCTCGAGAAACCCGGAAAATTAGATCCTAAAAATCCGGAACCTAAGTCCACGCCTAGAAACTCGGATTAGATTCAAATTCAAATCCTAACTAACTAAAAACCTAACTACTTCGCCTTTCACGCCTTCTTCTGACTACTCCCGCCTTGACTTGATGGTGCCTAGATGGATGCCCTTGGAGTCGCTTTTGGAGTTGCCTTCACCGGGGTTGTCCTCAATGCTGCCCGGGTTTGGCTCTTTTGGATTCAAGATTGGGATAAGGAACTCTAAGACTTGCTTCTACCTCCCATCTAGACAGTCACTAATGGCATACCCTTTTTAGAATGGGCTGCATTCCTGAACTTCCCTACCGCGGACTTATCCGTTCGGGAGGCTAATCCAGATCCTTTCCTAGGGAATCCATACACCTTTGCACAAACCTCATCCATCCAGGTTCCGGGTCGCCCCCTCATTGTTAGCTCATATTAATTGAGAGCTCCTATGACAAGCTCCTGAATCATCTGATCATTCTTTATAGTCCATGGCCTAAGGAACAGACCAACACACCCTATCATGCTCAAATCATCTTCTAACTATGACTAGTCCCTCAATCTTTCCGGAATGGTAGGACAGACCATTCGTGACGAAACTAATGGTTTATGGATATCTCCCTCCGCCATGGTAAATCGGAACTAACTGAATTGTTGAAACGATTGCTAACTCACCACTCTTTCACTCAACAATACAAGCGCAAAATCACTACGGAAGAAAGAGGAAGAAAAAATGGGAGTGGCGGGGGTGAAGTACCCATGATCCTACCGACCGTTCCAGAAATGAACCATTTACTCGTAACAATTCCCTAGATTCCTAGACCGGAACTCTAGACCATAGGCTGTTGCTATCTGGGTTTCCGGATCCGTCCTGGATCCTTTTATGGAATACCTAGATCATTCTCTCAACCTTAATGCAATGTTTAGGCTAAGAGGATTCTTATTCTTTTCTCCTATAAGAAATTTTGAAAAATTCTATACTATTATAGACCTATTTTATACTAACCTGGTGGATTCCGAGATTACGTCTCACGACATGTTGAATGGGACAATTGTCTTCTAGAGGCAATTGTTGTTGCATTGCCTAGACAAATTTCACGGTTGCTTGCAACGCATCTTGTGTTTGGACAACCGTTGGATCCTCTTGGCTTGTTGAGGAGACATCTTGATACTATGTCTGATGATTGGTGCAGTGATCAAAACCGTCATAGCAAAGCAATTTTAAATATAGATGAACATTTATCATCCTCAAATAAATGCATTGTAGATTTTTTTGACATTCAAGATTTTAATGAATTTGGTTATTCAAACATTGCTGATGTTGGTGGTGATGCCAATGACAAGAATGATTTAGATAATTCAAACAATAACTTTATTGAAGAGGATGAGGGTAGATTAAACGAAGAGCAATGTATTGTTTTCAATGCAATTACTACTGCCATTTTGGAACCCCATCCTTCAAATAAGTTATTTTTCTTGGACAATCATGGAGGTACTGGCAAGACTTTTGTATACAATACCATATTAGGTTATCTTCATGGTTGTGGTGTCATGTATATGGCAATGGCAAAAGTAGGATTGATGCTTGTCTTTTGCATGAAGGGCGAACAACACTTTCTTCTCTTGCCATTCCATTACAATTGCATGATAAATTGACATATTGCATTAGTGCTCAATCATCATTAGTTCAAAGTTTACGTGAAGTACAATTCATTGTATTTGATGAAGCTTGTGCTGGGCATAGATTTATGATCGAAACAATTGATCAATCATTGCGAGATATTTGTAGTATTGATACTCCAAATGGTGGCCTTGTAGTTCTATTTAGTGATGATTTTTGCCAAACTTTGCCTGTTGTTGTAGGTGAGGGTTGCAAACAAACTGTTGAAGCTTGCTTGTAGCGTTCATATTTGTTTCCACTAATGCAACATTTTCATTTAATTACTAATACGCGATTGCATAGTCAACTAGACATTCAACAATTTTTGTTAGATATTAGTGAAGGCAAAACTGGTTCAAAGGTAGAGATACCACTTGAAATGGTTGTACATGGAAATTTTCTAGATGGACTCATTGATACAATTTTTGATGACCCGACTAATTTCTCTAAGCAAGTAATTTTGGTTGTCTAAAATAATGATGCTCAAGAAATCAACCGTAAAATCACTAATCACATGCCTAGTGATGTGCATCAAGGTTTTAGTACTGATTTTGTTCATGAAAATGATGAACATGCACATCATTATCCAATAGAGTTTTTAAAATTCTCTACATTTGAGTGGTTTGCCACCTCACCAATTAAATCTTAAATGTGGTCAATATGTGATGTTGCTAAAGAACTTAAATTTGGCAAAAGGTTTATGCAATGGTAGTCACTTGCAATTGTTGCAAGTGTCTCCATCTATATTATTGTGTGAAATTGTAGAAGGGCACCATCATAGCCAAGAAGTGTTAATTCGAAGAATCACACATCATTGCAATGATAGCCACTTGCCATTCACATTATGTCGGAGACATTTTCCTATCATTGGTGCTTTTGCCATGACAATCAACATATCATAGGGCCAATCATTTGATCAAGTTGGCATTTATCTTCGGAATGAAGTATTTAGCCATGATTAGTTATATGTGGCTTTGTCTCACGGTAGACATCCTGCAAACATCAAGGTTGCCAATGACTATTCAAGTGCTGTGCGAACAGTAAAAAATGTGGTTTACCATGAGGTTTTTGCATGACATTTGTCATGTAGATTCTTACAAATATCAACATCTTGATCAGGTGGATGGAAAAGTTAAGAGTTTGTTTCAAACTCTACATGTTTAGGGTTCATGCATGCTTCAGCAACATCCCCTTCCATCCAATTGCATTCTTTTGGTGTCTATCATTATTTCATTGTCTCAATTGAGACCTTCTATTCTATCAATATTTATAACTAAATTAAATTTCAAGCATTTTTGCTATTTGGATTTGGATTCTTCTACATTCCAATGTATGTATATTTTTTGATGTACTCATCATTGTATATACATAATTTATTAAAATCTATATTATACATATCAAGATATGCATGTTTGTAAAAAAAATTTGTAAGAAGATTTTAATAATTTTTATGTGAAGACTTATTGAAATTTATTACTTTGCATTTCATTTTGTGAAAATTCTTTCTATCTTTCTATCTTTCTAATATCTTTCTTATAACATAGTACAATGAATGCGCAGCATAGCAAGTGCCAACCTCTAGTAGTGAATAAACAAATTGTTCAAATTTTACATAAAATTTGGAAAGTCTAACTGCATAGCCAAAAAATCAAGAACAATAAAGTATAAAACTTTATCACAATCCATGATCATAGGGGATACGGTCTTAGGTCACAAAATTTACTATAAATAATAAGATTTCTTCGATTTTTTGGGAAAAAAATGCAAACAAAAATTTTGGGGGAAATTTTTTCAAAAATATAGAGTTTAGGGGTTCACTATTCACAAGCTTCATGCTTGCAACTCACACACTAGCATCATTGCAACAAGTAGTCAAGTGCTTGACTTTGGTAATATGGTCCGTACGTAGAGTCGAAGTAAGTCATACTAGTCAAGTCTTCTAGGGAGGCACTATCATCTTGATTAGCCACCCTTTGTCCTTCTAAGTTCCAATGGTATCGTTGCGAATGAAGACCCCCACTTGAAGGTTGAGGAGGTCTTGTCCCAATATCCACCAAGGCATTGGAAGAAGAACACCCTCCTCCCTTCGTTTTGTAGCCCCTTTCCCATGAGCCTTGGTGCAACTCTGGCAATTTTGTTTGGGTCTGTTTCCCAATTCAATTGTGAGCTAGCAGGTCCCTTTTCTTGATCATGTTGTCTTTCTCTCCAACTACAGACCAAGTCTCATCTCTACAAGATTGTATCAAAGGTGTGTTCCTAAGAAGGGGGCATATAGGTCGTCAAGTTGAACATGGTATATAAGTGATCAAGGAATGGTATTGAACAAATTACGCAATGTCATCTAATCAAGCATTGTGTGATGAGACATTGGAGGTGGTACACATGGGTGCAAGATCTTAGTTCATTAGCCCCTTCAGGGCCAAATTGTTCAAGACATATGGGGCATTTGGTATGGTCCAAAACAAAAGGTGCAGGCTTGGGCCACAAGAGCTTTCATTTCTTGTCTTCTATGAGGCTAGACATTTGATTTTGGTGGTCCCAACCATTTTTGGTCCAATCTATGACATCCTTTTTTGGCAATTCCAACATGCACATGTTATAGGGAAACATGTCTTCCAACAATGTCCATGATGTCAATCCATCATGTTGTTTAGGAAAATGTGCAAAAAAGTTTTTGGAAAGTTTTTCTAGCTCCTTAATAGCTTGTTGGGATTTGTCCATAGAGAGAATGTAGGCGACCTTCCAAAGGTAGTATGTAGCAGCCAACTCAACTAACTTTCTTTGATGCATTTTATTTTATTTTTGAAGTCCACGGTCTTTCTCCAATTGAATAATGGATGGAACTACAAGAAACAAAAGTGAGTCTTGAGTGTGATTGAGGTCAATTGTGTCATTGGTAGTATATCTTGTCAAAGTAGTAGGTAGTGTATTTGGAATGATGGATGGGCATCTAATGGGCTTAGCAAGAGGAGAATAGTGAAGGATATGGTTGATAAGGTCCCCCCCACAACCTTGTCCAAATTTTAGAGGTTTTGCTCAACAAAGGTATCATCTATATTAGACAAAGTCAAAGTGTCATGGTCTTTCTCACAAAGGCGTTGCAGTGTTGTAGTTTGTTGAGAGATGAGTGTACTTTTATGTTCACACTCACATTGCAATTTCCTCATTTCATTTTGTAGTGAAGAAATTTTGGCATCTTTGGTCTTGAGGAGGTTAAGAACTTTTGCCAAAGTCATAATGTCGTCACTTGAACCCATTGTTGATGGAGAAATGGAAATCTCGTGAGTTTCTTCCATAGCCATGTCCTTGTTGGGCCCAAAGGCAAAGACATCCTTTGTGTGCTATGTTGGCAATGGTGAGTTTGGAATCGTTGTTGGAATCAATGCGGGTTCCACTTGTATTGTTGAAAGTTGTACTCTAGATGGTTGCCTTTCTCAATATCTTGTGGATATCGTAGCTCCCTGCCCAATTTCATTTTGAACCTCAATGGGGCCTATAGATTGTTCCACGACTTGTATTGCCCATGGGACACACGTACCATTAGAATCATCATCTTCTTATGACTCCTTAGTGTCAACCTTAATGGCAGGGTTTTGAGTTCTATATGTGCTTCAAATAGGGCCAAGTCCCCCCTTGGGGAAAGGCTAGAACACCTCTTGGGATGAAACCACTTTTTGGATGTGTTACATATGTATTTCCCTTAATTGTGCTCCAATTGACCTCTTTGTTTAGCGCGACCTCAACATATGCTCCTCTAGCAAGGAAGAGGGGAACCTCGTTCCTATCTACAAAGGTGGCTTTGTAGAGGACTTGCTACAATTCAAAGCATCTTTGAAGGAAAGTTGGATTTTTGAAGTACTTCAAGTTTGCCTTATTGGTGTATCAATTATAATGATGACGCCAGAAAGAAAAGAACTTGCTAATGTGGCACCATTCAATGTAATCTTCAAAGGTTTGTATTGTTCAAGGATTTGGTTCTTTCTTCCACCCCTTAAAAGTAAGGTCGGTTTCACTATTCAACACGTGTAGTCATTTTCAATGAATAGTGCCCCTACACTTGCAATGTTTGTCTTTGACAACCTTCTGTAATGCCCTAGCGGTCTGTGCAGTAGCTAAGATACATAGTGCCCTTGCATTGTTAACTCTATTGGCCATCAATGAATGTCGTGCATAAGTCTCAAAAAACTCATTTCGAACTTTTGGTGGTCCATAACCAATAACATGAGAAAGGTGGATGAATGTAGTAAATAGTAAATACTCAAGGTTCACACATGTAGTCACTAAAGGATACAAGACAAGAAGCTTCAATGAAAGGTGCTCAAAAGGTCTTGGGCGAGTGGATATATAGGTGACATGAACGCAGGTGAGATTTGGTGATGGGGCATGTGCGGGTGGCAACAGTTGGTTCAACCCACAATCTCCTAGAAGCTCGCTTGGATCCGGGGGGGGGGCAACCATGGGTTTGGTGGGGTGCATTCGGGTTTACTATGAGGCAACTGCGGGTCAAGGGGGGGCATGCGGGTCTACTATGAGGCAACTACGTGTCCAAGTGGTGCATGAAGTTCTCTTGTGAGGCAGTTGTAGATCTAGAGTAGCAAATATAAGTTTGGGTGGGGTGTTACTTCTCTTCCGGTTCCCACTTTGCATCCTTGCTTGGGAGGCCACCACCTATAGTTGTCCACCTATTTAAACTTGAAGTTTCTCTATCTATGATCTCCCTAAACCCAAGGTCATCCAAACCCGCATGCACCCCTTAAAGATGCCACATAGAAGTCATGTATCTGCCACATGGCATCTAGGTGGTCTAATGGACAGGGTGAATTTTTTTTAAAAGTCAAAGCTAAATTTGATTCTATTAGACGGGCAAGAGGGCCTACTTGACATGTTGGACGTCGTGTTTGTCATGTTGATGAACTATTCGGCCAAAGAACCCTACACACTCGTTTGTGGAGACATTCACGCCTTGGGTTGATGATGTCCATGCCCTGTGCTTGCGCCATTTAGACAACCAACTATATGAGGTTGTCCCCGCCCCATTGTACACCGCCTCACATACTCTCAATTCATCCACTTTTTCATTGAGCAAGGTGTGGGTGTTGTGTAGAGTGTACTTTCACTTCACACTTATGGATTTTCCACTTTTTTTACATGATTGCGACAATGGCAACGGTGATGAAAGATGAACTAGAGAAGACATGACAAGGACAAGGACAAAAACATCAAAAAAGGCTTCATGTTCTACACAATCCGACAAAATTTGCATTCAAGGGCTAGGAGGACGTACATAAGCTATGGACTTTTAAGGACTGCGCTCAATACATTGAGTGATACTACATCGACAAGGCCTTTCCAGAAGTACAACACAACTACCACGAACGCTTCCACAAGGCAAACTTGAAGCACTATATTGATGATGCTTTCAAAAATCAATGCATTGAGGTGTACCAGGTCTTGTATGACCACCCCATTGTCAAACGAAATGAAGGAAATCTCTTCATTGCATGAGGTGTCCATGCTAAAGTGAAGTTGAATAAGAGAGTGGACTAGTCGACCTTAAAGGCTCTAGGCGACAATGTGAAAATTCCTACCCCAACCAACGAATTCATTCCAATAGGTGTGCAGAAGTATCTATAAGGTGGATTGGGCAAAATCAAGACAATGGTTGAACCACCAAACACATATGTCATTACAAACTCTGATATAAATATCGACTCACATGGGTCTCATACTCCTACACGTCCATTAAGCCATAGAGCACATCTATGTGTGAAGAAAAAGAAGGTCCAACATGCAACTATAGATGAGGTGCTTGCTGACGTGTTGGTGGCCAAAGAAGATGAGCCAATGATACAAATTGTTGATGATACTACCGCAGACACTATTACCAATTCGAGGACTAAATTGAAAGGAAAAGCTGCTAATATGCGTACTCTCTATGAAGATATACACAAGTTGAATGAAGAACTGAAAGAGAAGAACAATCTCATTGCGCAACAACAACGTGACATAGATGACCTTCGACAAGCACTAGAAGTTGCTACAATGACAAACGAGGGTCGTGATCCACGAGGGGGTGCCCAAAGCCTTACACCAATTTCCCAAACTACTTCAGAAGAAATACAAGCTAGTGCATCTATCTTGACACTAGACAATTCTCTATCATTTGGTGAATTACTTGCCACTACGGATGTACCATTGGTGGAAGAACTTGGGGGTGTAGCCACTCACAATAGTAAAGAACTGACAGACTTACGCTTGAAGAATGTCACCCTCAAAGGTCGTTTAGATGTATTACTAGAGCAATATTACTAGTGGAAATTGGCGTGCATCTTAACTGTGGATAGGACCTAGCAAATGATTGAGGAATTCCAGAAGATTTCCAACAATTACATGCAGAACAATCAAGAAAGGAGCTTTGGCTTAACGTCATGGGCCTATGTGGATGACCTCTTCAACATGGAAACAAAGGCAACAAAATCAACCGGTGGTGGATACACCATCATTGATTGGTCCCAACACAATTGGGATTTTGAATATCAAACTTCATCTTCCTTGGATCCAAAAAGCAATCCACTCTTGTTGTGGCCAAATCCTTCTAGCTTTGTATCAGATCGTACTAAGTGCCCTATGTGTTTAAATCCATTTGGTCTTGAAGGTAGAATACATTTGGGCACATGCGAACATCTTTACCATCCATTTTGCTTGATTAGCTTGATAACCTCTAAGTGGCGATGCTAATTATATAAGGCTCCTTTCTACAAACACTTGTATGAATCTTTTGGCTTAGTTCCATTTATGCCACTTGATTGGGAATTCAACATTATAAATGCCCCTGAGTGTTTTGATAAATAGGAAACAGACTTGTTGTGGAGCTAGCAACACAACATCCACTCTCTACAAAAGTTGACACTCTTTGTTGAATGGGGTTGGGAGAACAATTATGATGAATTGGAAAGGGTGTGCCATAAATTGATCCCAATGAAGGACAAGTTCAGTCAAGGAAAAAGAATTTATTTTTCTTCCAATGCTTCAATGGGCATTGGAACGAGGCCCATAAAAAATTCCAAATTGGATCCCATCCCAAATAATTGTTTTGGGGCCTTGATGGAGTCTAAATCACCAATGATAACAGAGTTTGTATCGTTGAGGATGACAAATTAGAGATGCCTTACCCTTGAGTGTTGTTGCAAATATTAAAATCAAAGTGAAGAGAAATTTTTAAGAACAATGGGATGGATTTTTTGTTTGAGCAACACACTCCATCAACATGTCAAGTTCTTCAAGAATTGCAACAATCACAAATCCTAAAGGCCATATTGGAGGAAGATGAGCCAGCAAGAAGAACCTAGTCTAGTGCTCGAAGACTTTGTGTAGGATAAGACAAAGACCTAGTTGTGGAAGTGGGGACTCATGATGACAAGGCTAGCCTAAGCAACACATCATATGACCCTATGAATATTGACTAGGTGTGCTTCCATGTGTTGTGGTTAGTAGTAGATACCTTGTAATAGAATTTAGCATTATAAAGGCTCACAGAATTTTGGCTTCACTATTATTAACTACATACACTTATATAGCGTCCAATAGAATATTCACATAGTGACCACATCATGTACTTTTCCAATTTTGTATTATATGACACATCTAAAATATATATTCATTTTTTTAAGTTTCTATTTGAATATATACACATATGATTTTTGGATTCATTCATTTCATAGGTACTTAAAGAAATGATGACACTCTTACATTTCTTTCTTCTTTTCCAATATCCACTTTGTATTAATTCACCTAAACAAGATAGGGTCCATTGGTAACTCATATAACATCATGTATGAGTACAATGTAGGCAACTCTATGTTATCAAAATATGAATCCTACATTTTCATTACATTAAACTAGAAATTGCATATGATTTTCAAATGATCAATAAACAATTTTTGTTTGTATAAGGAATATTTAGGAAGGATTTCACAGTTCCCTTGAAGATTTTTAGAATTAATATTAGCAATCGATAAAAAAAATGCAATGAAAGAAGGCTATCAAAGCATTTGTATTAATCCCTTCTTCACACATTCATCAACTACATGAAAAATTCACTAAGGAAATACAAACTCTACATCCAAATGAAAAAAATAGGGAGGAAAATGCCCCCTTCCTCCCTGTTAACCCCTCAATGCCCATAGCCCAACAACTTTGTGACAATCAAGATTTTCAAAGAATTATACCCCTTTCATATTTTTGGCAACTTGAATGTGCTTAAAATGTTTTATTTCAACCATACAAAAACAAAGACCACTTTGTCAAGTATACAAGGAATTAATGGTGGAAATTTTTGACACTTTCATTTTTACATTATAACAACTTTGGATGATCAACTTTATAGACAAAAAACATAGATTTTGGAATTTCTTTTATAAAAGACAAAGAATTCTTTTGTACACTCCTGAAAATTTGTCTTGGAATCTAAGGTGAATCTAGTAATTTTTTTATTTGAAAATTTGAAAAATACAAAAATCTCTCAAATTTGTACTTTTGTAGTCTTGTACACATTTTCAAAATTCAAATAGAAAGAGTAAAAAGCCAAAATTCACCAAATTGGATCCAAAAAAAATTTAAAAAATTCAGATATGAGTCAACTTTACAAATTTAACTATTGATATTATTATCATATTTCTAGCATCATCTTCAAAGGATTTGGATTCATTCTAATGATTTTGTATTCTTTATCATTGTAGGTTGAAGATTTCATTTTTAAAATTGTTAAAAAAGAGATTAAAAAATTCCTCCAATTCGTGTATATTTGTATAAAATAAAGACTATAAATGTTCAAAAAATTGTTTTTTTGGCATCTCTACTACTCCTTTCATTAGAAAAACATTATATTTGCTCTTTTTTTTTGCTGGACTACATTTCCTAAATTTATTTTGTTCTTACTTCTCTTATTCAAATTTTGAAAATAAAAAAATGAAACAAGTATATAAACTTATTACTCTAAGAATCTAAGATCCTAGTATCTAAAATATTGAGATTTATTTCACCATATCAAGAATTTGCCATTGAAAATTTGAAGTGGAAACATTATGTCTACTTGGTCCTTCAGGTATGAACCTCTTCTTTACACATTCAAAGACTAAATAAAAAATTTCCTAAAAGAATATATATCTACATGCAAAATAGAAAAAATATATAGGGACGAACTTCCCTTGTCCCCAATTTATCCCTTCTTCACACATTCATCAATTGAATGAAAAGTCTAGAAGGGAACATAAGCTCTATGTCCAAATTACTTAAAAAACAAATTGAGGAGGAAATGCCCTCTTCTAAATCCCTTCATCACACCTTAAATAATTAAATGAAAATTCCCTTATGAAAAATTGACCTACACAACTAACACAAGTACACATCCAATTTCCAATGTTCAAAAAATAGGAAAGTGCTACCTTCATTGGATCATCCCCAATAATTTCTTCTTCACACCTTAAATAATTCAATAAAGAAATTTCTAAAAAATTATTAAATCAAAATTTACCTCCTATTTCTCCATTTTTCCATTAAAAAATGAAGATCCTAAGGGCTTATTAGGAGGTAACTATCGCGAGATGGAAACTTAGAATCTACCGGGTTAGTATAAAATAGATCTATTATAGTATAGAATTTTTTTAAATTTTCACTAGGCAAACGGAATTAGAATCCGCTTAGCTTAAATATTGCATTAAGGTTGAGAAGATGATCTAGGTATTCCGTAAAAAGATCCATGACACATCCAGATTTTGGAAACTCAGATAAAGATAGCCTACGTCCTAGAGTTCCGGTCTAGAATTCTAGGGAACCATTATGGCAACGAGTCTCCTATCACGAATGGTCAGTAGGTTGACGGGTACTTAAACTCCTCCACCTCCATTTCTTCTCCCTCTTTCTTCCGCACATGTTTGCACTCGTATAGTTGAGTGAAAGAGTGGTGAGTTAGCAATCGTTTTAGGAGTTGAGGACAGTGCTTCCCCACTAGATTTGAACTTAGTTCCGATTCTCGATGGTAGAGGGAGGTAGCCGTAAACCGTCAATCATTGCATAGATGGTTTGTCCAACCATTCCTAAAAGGCAGAGTGATTAGACAGTATTAGAAGATGACCTAAGCAACATTGGGTGTATCGGATTGTTTTTTAGGCTGTCGACCCATGCTAAGGAGGGGTATGCCATTAGTGACTATCTAGATGGGAGGCAAAAGCAAGTATTAGAATTCCTAATTCCGATCTTGTATCTGAAAAAGCCTACCCAAGTTACGGTCACGGTGACCAACACCATGTTTGGCACAATGGAAGGTAGACTGGTCCATTGGGAAAAGATCATTGCAGCAATGGTGTCTAAACTAGCTGCCCATGTAGGAAAAACCAAGACCAATCATGTCAGCCCTTACTTGTTCCACCTTCATTACCATGCAGAGCTTTTAAGTAGTGCAGAGATGATAGAATACAAGACCGGATCCACTATCCTATAGTATGGCCTCATGAACGACATGGAGGCAGAGTAGCCGGAATTTGAAGAAGAAGAAGTTCCGGAAGAGAAAGAGCAATTGATAGATTGCAAATGAAGGAAATCCACTGATTTGGCTTCACGAAGGAAACTTCTTATTCTGAAGAAGGTTCCAAAGAAGCAAACAGTAGGTATTTCCGGATTCTTCAAGACCAGATTCTATTGGATGTTGCAAGCACAAGACTACCACAACAACCTAGTAGACCTCCTTAGGGCAATCGACAAGGAGCTGAGGGTCGAACCGGAAGATATTTTGGACGTGGTGAAGAGACTTTCGAATCCACATGAGTTGAGATGGAAGGAGGAGCAGATCGAGAATCTAGAGAAGGAGAAGAATGACCTCCAATCAAAATTGAATTAGGCAGAAGGAGAGCTAGCTGCATCAAAGTAGAGAGAGAAAAAAGCTCTACAACTCGTCAAGAACCTATCCAGTCTGGTGGATAGACCCTTGGAGCTCGTCGTAAAGGCCTCTCTCATCCAGAATCGACTAATTGAGGAAGGACATTTTATCGGATCTAAGGTAGTTAGGATCCTAGTCGATTTCTCATCACGGATGGAGACAGTGTTGAAGGAGATGCGCTAGCTCTTAGGGCAAATTGATCCAAATTGGGTCATGGATTTTGTTCACTTTCCGGAAATTCCTTTCGACACAGAAACTCCGATGAAACTAACTTCATCACTTCCACTTCTGCCAAGGCCGGAAGTCCTTAGGGAGACTCTCCAGCATTCAACAAAGCCCTTCTCAAGTCAACTAGAGAAGACCATTTGGGGGAGCATGAAGATAGTTTGAGAGCCAGCCAAACAACCAGACATAGTATGAGAGTTAGCACTACCGGAAGTTACCATCTCACTTCTTATTCCAACTACCCATCTTCCTGAGAAAGAAACCCTTTAGACACTCAGGTTGCTTATCCGAAGTGATTTGGTGGACCGGATTGGAAGCCTGAAGAATTTGGCTTGGATCCATCCAAAAGGTTTCAAACATATGCAGTAGCCGCAACCTAAGAAGGATAGGACTCCCATAATATTGGATGAGACTTCTCGAAAAGAGGAGGAGGAAGAAAAAGAGATCATGCACATTGAAAAATTTGACGAAGAAGAGTACCAAATCGGGTTAGAGGAAGAGGAAAAAGAGGAGGAAATGGATGAGGAAGGATCACCTTAGTGATCTAGTGTCGCATTGTAAATGCATTCATTATGTGAAAATACATAATTGTTTGTTAAATTAGAGGGTTTTTTTTTTTCTAGAGTCTCAAGAAACAAATGGGGTCATATTCCACTTGAACTCTTTTTTTTTACCTCTATTTGACAAACACTTAGTTCTTTGATTTTTATACTTGAAAATGTTTTAATATTTTAGTGAGTTTGTTCGAAGTTGTAAAAACAAAAGATAAAGCTTGTTTTACCTTTTCTTTGACTATTTTTAATGGATGAGAATTCCACATAGATGATGTGGATAGACTTATCAAGGATAGGAGGTGGCCCATGGATGTATTATGGCCCATGTGGCAATTTAGTGGCCAAAATCCACTAACTTAGGTGGATGGCATGGAGGTGGAGGGTTATCTTCTTCCTCCTCCTTGTTTGCTTGGGAGAACTCGTCACTTTGGGAAGACATGGCACATTGTACATAGAGGTTTTTGCAATGAAATTTTGAGAGCTTGTGTATCTTGTTTTTTTGTTTCCGAAAAGCTCACTCACTAAATTTGGAGGTTGTATGTGTAAGTTATGAGTTTGGGAGTGAAGTGTTGTGGAGTTGCCTCAAACTTTCAAGAGAGTGAGCTTTGGTAGACTATAAAAGGTCGAAAGTATCTTAGTTTTAGGTGAAACTTAGAGAGGTTGTAGATATTCATGTTAGCTTTCCAAAATAGGTTTATTTTCTTAGTTTGGTATTAGTATGTGAACGTTATGGGCTTGAGAGTGAAGAAGTGAAGAACTACTTTCGATTTTCAAGAGAGTGAACTTCGGAGAGCTATTAAAGGTGAAAAGTATATTATTTTCTAGTAAAATTTACAGAGGTTGTAGATATTTATGTTAACTTTTTAAAGTGGGTTTATTTTCTTGGTTTGGAGTTAGTATGTGAAAGTTATGGACTTGAGAATGAAGTATAGGTGAGCTGCCTTTGAATTAAGAGCAATGAACTTTGACCAACCATAAAAGTTGAATCGTACCTTATTTGTAAGTGAATTTTGGAGAGGTTGTAAAACTTTTTGTTAGCTTTTCAATGACTTATCACACTCTTACTTTGGAAATGTAGAGCGTTTGTGACACTCATTTTTCTATCAGACACTTCTTCAAGGGGAGTTTATGGAGGATATGACTTTTTCTAGTACCTTTTATCACATATGATGTATATTGAGACTCCATGACATCTTTTGAGGGGTATATAGAGATGTGATAGTATTTTGATTCATATGGCATCAATTGGGGATTTATTATTATGTTTGTGATTTTATATGACTATGAGATCTTCCATTTTTGGGGTCACATCTAGTTGCAACTAGAAGCCCCACGTTTTCCCAAGGCAAGGCCTCTCTACTCAACATTTGGTCTAAGTGTGTTTTATAGAGTTACTGGAGAGAAGAGAGTGAGGAATACGAGTGATGAGTCCCTACCCTTCTACAAGATCAAAGGCGGACCCTTTGAAGGTAAAACAAAGGAATAAAAAACCAGTGTGTGTGTGAGAAGAGACGGATCGAGATTCCGGAAAAGAGTGAATCCGGATTGGATTCTGGAAAGATAAAGCTCTGAAAGAGAGAAAAGAAGTGAAAAGAGTGCTTAAGTCGATAATATGGATAATCTTAGCTTATAGCAACAATTTAGAATCCCTTGGGACGATATTTCAAGTCATTTTATGACGTTTTGGTGTTGTATGGGTACTTATGCTCCTCTATGCGTATGACAGTAACACATGGGAAGTTAGGCTACAAAAGAGGGAATCCATTTTGCCTATGAGGCCTCAACCCTTGTGCAAATTGTTCTTTATAAGTGGAACTTTTAATGAGGCCATTTGACTACCATATACTTGAAGATCTGGTCAGAGATGCAGAAGGGAGTAGGCAATATTTATTTGTGCCCTCCATTTCATGAAGAGGAAGAATTCCATGGCCAAGTCCATTTGGTGAGCTTGCTATTCCTTTAACATCCATGCCCCATCCTGACATCCACACCCTACCTCAAAAACATGTAGGGTTGTTTAATTCAAGAAATCAGTTATGTAAAGACTACAATGTCTCCGTAAAAGCTCATACCTTATACCCTTCACTCTAAAACCCTATAGCATTGTAGACCCTTTGTTTCAAATTAGCCTTCATCTTTTACTCCAACCAAGTAATGAACAAGGGGGTGGAGAGGAAATAATTTTTTGTTTCAATGGAGAAAAAAAATTAAATGATGCAAGGGCCTTCCCACGAGTCTCTTCACTTTTATTCCATCAAAGTAATGGAGAAGGGGAGTGGAGAAGAAATAATCTTTTGCTCCAATGGAGAAAATAAATTAAAGGATGCAAGCTTAGGCAAGAAACAAGCTTCATTTCTATTGTAGAAAACAACATAAATGATTCAAGTGTCCCCCCTTCTTTTGTATTACCACAATTAAATGATCCATGCTTTGGCTACAATTAAGCTTTACTTCCAATGCAAAAAAAAATTTATTAATAAAAATATCACTCTCAAGTTTTTGTTTGATTGAAGACTTAAGTTGGCAAGTGCAAATGTAATGGCTTGTTCCATTTGTTTATAAGAAGAACAAAAAAGGAGAAGAAGTTTGCAAGTGGTTTTGAAAAAACAAGACACAGAAAGGTAGGCAATAAGAGAGGGAATGCCTCCCCAAGTCCTTTTCAAAGTGAGGTAGGTGAGGTACACTGGTAGAAATTGTTGCCAAAATCAACACAATTCTAACACTTTCCTGTCAATTCAAGCACTGCATTGTCCTTTTTAACATATGGCTGAGTAGTTTGTCAAATTTTATTGAAATTGTGTCTCCCACTTGTTGATTCTGGTACTGGATCTCCATGATCACAAACTGTTTGTCATTGGCATTTTCAATTTTTTAACTGAGTCCTATTAGATTTCTTCTCTATGAACTTGCTACTTCATTCATAACTTCCTTTGAAAGTTTTATGTAGATGTTAAATTTTCAGGACTGCACCTTCACCACAAGGGAGTTCTAATCCAATTTTTCCCTGTCCTCAACCTAAGGGCATACAAATGAGTTGAAATAAAACATCTATTGCTTTTTAATTACACAATGAAGCTTTTGCTTGATTAAACTATCATGCTTGCATCATAGTCAAGAAAGTGCACATACATGTAATGGCTCTGCACGCGAAATTTTCATCCACAGCAATACATCTAGCATTGCTTACATACGTATGATGGCAGCATTCTATATACGCATGTAACCACTTCTTACTACTTTCACGTCACTAATATTACAGAGCTTTTGCCCTTCTCTAATGGCAATGACACAAACTTCCATGAAAACACTATACCTCCTACTCTATAATTCTTTTGCTACTTCCTGAATCCAAACATGTGAAATACTTCACCAAATCACTGACTTAGAGGAACCATAATTATCCAACTGTGAAGCTTACTTTCTCTTACAGCATTCATCCAAGTTCATGTGATCGGATTGAAATCTTTATCACCATATCTCATAGAGGCTTCACCAAGTCGTTGTCTAATACATACCTGAAAAATAGAATCTCCTATGAAAACGAGTTAGGAATACACAACAAAGCTTCACATTCCATCTTTTGCTTCTTCAAATAGTGTGGAATTTATATTCAATTGTTGTCCAAATGGTATTCCTTTCACTGATTTCTGAAAAACCTTTCATTTTTGCTTTACCTTCCTCAATGTAAATCAGTTCCCATGTACAACACATGTAAGGGGGAAAAAAATTAAAGTACTTGGATCAGAACCCTACTTAAATCCATTATGTACCTTTGTTTCCACATTATTACTTCTTTAAGGAAATTTTTTAGTTCACTGACATCAATTTCGGAACTTCTAACAAACTAACAACCCTTCACATATCATGTTCAGTACCTCTTGTCCATTAAGGTCAAAATTGTTTTTTATGTTCAAAGGACTTCCAACTCATATTCATGCATCTTGCAAAACTGAATTCACTATAGACATTGAGAAATTAAAAAATTGACCATGCTCCTTACCTTCTTTGTACAATAACTTCCCCCTCCCAAAACTTACAGTACTCCTTCAACTGATTACCTTCAAACCTGTGAGTATTGTTTACTACACAAAGGACCAACTTCAAATGCTTGCAATAGGCACCCTCATTTTTTACTTCCTTTTGTCCTTGCCCCTACTTCTTCAATGACATCATGTATCTGGAAGCATACCACAAACTTTATATTATTCCACGCTGATTTTATAAACTGATTCTAACTCAATAATCAATGTCATATACAAGCATGTCTTGAGCATTCACTTCATCTTCATTTCACCTCTTCTCTTTCTCCAATGTAGAATGACAATTTTGTTCATCTATGGTAGAACCAGCCTTCACCAGTTAGTCCCCATGGACAATATAAAGGTAATGGGAAATTGAACAGAGAGATGACTAATGTCTAACCTTCACTTCTTTGGTTTCCAAGCATGTTCTACCCATCATTGTCATGATACATTTGCTTATTTTCAGGAGCCAATGAAGTCTTCTCATGATCCATGGTGAAAGAATCAAAGTTTTGGTGATGGATGCAAGCCAACTTTGGCTTGCATCAATCATAACAATTACAATTTAAGACATGAAAACATGAAAATATGACAATGCCCATCACTTTCATGATTTCAGCTCTTGACATGGTACAAGGTAAAGAATGCCTTCTACTACTACACATCATGCCCAAAATGCTTAAGTGCTTCATAATGAGTGATTCTACTATATTGGGTCCTGCCATTCAAACTTTTTTTAAATGCACTAATATAGGACAAATCACTTTTTCTATACATAAATATCATTTCAAATACTCTAAACTCATGTCATTGTGCTCCTACTCTTCATTCAATTCAAATTCCAATGCTTTAACTTCCTCTTGTTTTCTCTGAAGAAACCCTCTTCCTCCCAATGACTTCTTTTGCAGAAACCCTCAGTATTCATCATGATTACTCCCCAAAAAACTAGTACATCAAAGGAACAGAATCTGCATTGATGGAAAAAATAATTCTACTTGCAAATGACCTTCATTTTCATAAAACATCATTACCTGATTCACCTTTTCATCTGACTTCACTCATTGTCTTCTGATGACTTTCCAATGTCCCTATCAAACATCATGGGGTTCTCTTCAATGTACTCATTCAACAACTCATTCATGGGAACGTCCCTGTTTCCTCCATGTTCATTTCCATAACTGTGTAAAACATCAACTCCTACTTGCAGACCTTGAAAATCATCATTGCGTTCCATTGCAAACATTTTTGACTCCTCCTCTGTGTCGATGTCTATTTTGCGTCCCCGTACCTCTGGTTGTAGAACTACTTTCCAGCCTGGTTCATCCTCATCATCTAAAAAAATACCTACTAACAATGAATAGGGAAAGCCAGTGACTCATACCCAAATGGCACCAATGCTCCAAAATTAGCCATAGTGAAACCCCATTCATCCTTCTTCATTGTAGCATTTCTACCTCTATAGTTTGCCTTCACCCATTCACATACCAAAAGCACTACACAATGTCTTCCATAGTTCAGTTCCATAATCTCTTGAATTTTTCCAATGTATTCTAAATCCTCATTCACTGTGTTCTAGTCTTGCCTCCCTGAGTGACATGACTGACGGAAAACGGCTTCCACTCCTGAGTCGCAAGTACTAGTACTATGTTGCTCCGCATTCTTCACTTGGAAATGGTACCCATACGCATACATGCTTTTAAACTTTCTAGCCTGTAGATAAGGCAATTGAGAAGAGTCTTGCACATTGTTTGGTACCAGTACTCCTTCTTCTATTGCCTTTTGAATATCATCTTGTAACCATTTCACAAATGGTGGGATTTGTTCCAACCCTGCTGGATATGGTGGCCCCCTCCTTCCACTTCTATGCGGATGCCTCCCTCGAAATTCTCTTCTAGCATTGGCCCTCTCCTCTAATATTACTTCATACCTACTACAATGCATTCCAAAAAAAGGTAGTGCATTTCATATGATAATCAATAATGACTTCAGACACATGTTTCTGCTAAATAAGTTCCAGTACTTTCACATCCTATATTATTAAATCACATGAAATACATTTCAAATTGCAAACAATTTTTACACAACTCACTTGTTCCTCCCTCTACTTTCAATTTCCGTGATAATTTTGAAAGGCTTACATTCCTAGCATTAGAGCAGTCTCATCAATTTCTCTTCAAATACAACACATTGTAGAGAGTCACTAAGAACACAACGTACAACTAAGCAATCATGAATTCGCCCCCAAAAAATTTGTATTCATCAAATGCTTCTCAACATTCCCAAAATAAGACTCTATAAATTTTCTGAATAAATATAGTTGAGCTCCTATGGGGGAAGATCACTGAAGCATCTTTTGGTAAGAACCTCTACCATTTACGCATGCCAAACTTCCTCAACAAGATTCCAATTATTTCCTCTGCCATGAAAAACAAAATGGAAGTCATAACTACCTACTTCAAGGTCCCTTCACTTCTACTTAGTTAGTCATGCACTTCAGAATTTTAGTTCTTGAAATCTTCAATTACCATCGATGACTTCAACAATGATTACACATATGACATTGTTCATAACAAAATAACCTCTCTACATTGACTATGTTAAAATCATGTTATATTGTTAGCATTGGCACAATATGGACACATGATCTACATTAAATTATTGACTTTTTGTACACTCACAGCATATTTAATCCACCTCACCTTTTCACCTAGTCTCTACATAATTTTCAATTCTGCAATCCATATTTGAAGAAGCACTTGTAGACCTCACTAAGATTCATGATTACTCTATAAGAAGTCAACATTTATAAAACTTTCACCCTTTTCTACTTCAAGCACATTACAACATCTGATAAGATGTGTGAAATAAAACATGGAAAACTAAAACAACTGAGTACCATCATTTCTTATTAGAAATGGACATCCTCTTGCTATGCTATTTGTCAATACTTCCATGTGAATCTCATTATCCAAAAACTCCAATTCACCAATTTAACTCATATGAAATTCATGATTAACAATCATGTTATCTTCATTCACCCACATATAGTCACTCAATTGAGCAATCCTTCCTATTCACTCTACACTACCATAAATTGCATTTCTTCATCACAGAAGTTAACTCACCAACTATTATAATAGCCTTAGTCCAACTAACATTACAGAACATGGAAAAAATTATTTCCACACACATCTCCATAGTAAACCTTTCTACATAAACAATTATTTTCATTTCCCCTATTGTTTTCTTCCATTATGCACATGACATTCATTCAAAATTTCAAAAAATCAAAAATTACTATACAGTTAAGTGTGCTAAAGTGGTTAGTGACTTTTCTTCACTCTTTCTTGTAGAGTTTGGTGCTTTTGTTGTTTAAGGGTTCATTTAAATTATATTCTTGCATTCATTATATGTTGTACAATAATTTATAAATAACATAACAAACAATTCAGTAACCTTGGACATACCTCTTCAGGTTGGCTAGTTTGTTCTTCAAATTCTTCATCAATTAATTTTCACTTCATTGTTATCCAAAGAAAACCCAAGAAATGATCTTATCAAACATAAGGTACTTCACTTTACTAAACGTCTGTAACATGGGATTTGCACTTTCTGTACATCATTTGAAAAACTTGTCCTCACTCTTACATACCCACTTGTTTTTCCAATCCAGAACTATAGTATGTGACATTAACCATTTCTGGAGGTCAATGGACCCTACCTTCACTTTACAAAACATAAAGTCATAACCGAATTCTAGTTGACTTCCAAAATTTTTCAAGATGTTCATACGGACTATTGCCAATTTAGAACAAATTTGCAGGAAGATGACATTGTTATTGACAACAAAATATTATTCCATTTATCAATTCCCCAATGACATTAAGTATCGTTCCTGTTAAAAAAACAAATTAAAAGGTTAATGATTTTTATAACAGTGGACCCCTATTCATGATAATGGGCTTTTGACTATGCTATTCACAGTTCATTTACTTCTTCTATTCCAAAACCACCACTAATAATGCGCTCCTTTCTCTTTCTACAACTAAACAACTTCTCATTCATATTAAGACATTCCTATTTCCATACTAAGTAAACTTCATGAAAAAAGCATGTACACTTCACTAGACTAGTAAATGGTAGAAGGGCATTCCAGAATTTTAATCTGCATTACCAAATGAGAGAAGTATTATGCAACCAATTCTTACAAACAACGACATTCATTTAATAGGGATTTGGAATAACTCACTCCCGGTACGGCTGAATGTGGGATGCATTGTCCAAAACAAATTTGTGCATTGCATTCCTCAATTCTTTGGATAATTGCTTCAACTTCCCTTTCCCCTCCAATATCTCATCCACTATCGTTGGTTCCTCTTTGTCATCCCAAACTCTCCGTGACGTAATATTGTACTCTGACATGTACTTGGTAATGAACCCCAATGCCTCTTCTATCTGATAACCTTGTGCAATGCTACCCTTTGGTTTTGCCAAGTTCCGGACATACCCTTTCAAAGTCTTGAAGTACCTTTCATATGGATACATCCATCTTGTATGAACAAGACCACAGAAAAAAAGCTCCTCCACTAAATGATTTGGCATGTGTGACATGATGTCAAAAAATGAAGGAGGCATTTCCTTCTCCATCATGCACATAGTTTCTGCTGAATCTTCCATTAATTGCTCCTTGTTATTGTGGTTGATTGACTTTGCACATAACTTTCGAAAAACTCTGCTCAATCGAATGATAGCCCCTGCCATAGCTTTGTTCGACACTTTCCGATAACATAAGGGTAATATTTGTTGCAACAACACATGAAAATCATGTGACTGCAAACCACTGAGCTTGCCTTTGCTTATTTTCGTATGCAACGTTGACACATAATTTGTTGGCGTCCTCAAAGCCTTCAATACTCGCAGAACTTTAGCTTTATCCTCTGTTGAAAGTACATACGAAGCATATGGCATGTGGAATTGATCATGATTTGGGTCACGTGCTCATAAATGGAGATGAGGTCGAATACCTCATGCCTACATGTCTACTCTCACAGCTAGTGTATCTTTCTCACCAAAATTGGTCCTCGGTATGTTCTCTGATAAGTTCTTCTCGCAATCCATGATGTCTAGAACATGCCGTACAAGAAGATCTTGCCATCAACAAGAAAACACTAGTTCTCATCCAAAAATTTCAACACAAACATAACTAATAATTGAATACTTATGCTGTCAATTAAATCGTGCCACATTTCCTTATGCCTTCATCAACGGAGTAGGTCACCAAGTACCCAAATTTAAGAACTTAATTACATTGAGTTGGTCCAAATAAAAACCTTGTACCTATTCCCGCATCATAGCATTCAAAAACTACGAACTCCTCTATGAAGAGACTTGTTACAGACATTGTCTTCTTCTACACTTGTCCTGTGCCTAACAAACAACAATGTATGCACATTACTCTGTCCGCATGAATTTCTACAAGAATTGAAGCTCTATTGCAAAACGAAAGCTTTACAAATTCCAATGAGCACCTACAAAACTGAATATACGGATTATTCAAAATTGCGACTTTGTAAGAAAAAAGTCATTCAATCACTACCGTATTCCACAATGATAATATTGTCATCACTCACTTCCTTACTTATGCAATAAAAGCACTCCTTAAAATGTATTGGTTTTGTAGTCTATTTCAATTTCCTATGCCACTTTTGATGACTACGTACAATGAAATTTAGCCGCCTTTGACATTGCTTTCACTTCATTGGAAGAGAATATATCATTTGCAGTCTGAATAAGGGAATAACTGTGACTCTCATTACAAAATTAGACCACTTTGTCATTATCCTATTAAACTACGATGACTTACATTGGAGGTTTACTAATAAAAAGCTTCCAATTCTGTTCAACTCATTTCACCAACTATAATTTCACTAATCAAAGTATAGAGAATATGACTATCTTTTGAACACCTACATTGGGTCTTCTGCCACAAATTAAAGAAAACTATTCTAGACCTAAAATAACAAATACAATCAACCTTAACCTTCATGTACTTCGAGGAAAAAAAATGAGGAGAATGACAACTATTTCCTCTTTGTACTATAATGAAAAAATGTTGGTCACTACTATGTTGATGTCAATGTCACATGGAAGGAAGGTTCACGGTTTATAATTCCGTTGCATGTTTGAACTATCTTTGCAGACCAATTTGCATCCTCCAACACCCAAAGGAATGTTCACCACTTTCTAAAACTGTGCAATGACAACAAGAATGAAAATACTTATGAATTTCGAATTGCCATTATTCTTTCTTTACATAAAAGAAGTCATTAAATGCACTAGCAACATACCTCTACAGAAAACCCTCAGTCTAATGGTTGACATATAATTAATATACTGTCGTCATTATTGGAAGAGATCTACGTTCACAAGTTTCTTGCAGTGTACAACAATGTTCCACTCATACCAACTTCCAATCTGAATTTGTTATGCTAAAAATACCAACTCCTGCTGAAGTAAACACACTTCCATATTGTTAAGTAAGTGAACTTCAACAAAAATAACTACTCTCCAAGAACAAAACTCCACTTCCCTTCACATTAAACTTTTGCAAAGCATAGAGTTGTACAATCGTTTTTAAACTCTAATAATTGATTCACAGTTACATGAGGTGTCTGATTGATGTTCGCACTCTTCGCCTGTCCTACTTATAATGTAATTTATTGCTTTGTCTTGCAATGTCTTAAATTTTCAATCCACATTTCTAGTAAGAATGAATTATATACCTACACAACACAACACTCGTCCTTCGTACACAAGAGAACTATTAGGATCCATTATAGTTTAATGTCCTATTACCAAGCATTTACTGATGGGATTCTCAGCAAAATCATTATTCGGCCTTCCTATAACTGCACAAATCTGAGAAGTCCGACCCACTCACTTCGGAGTATGTAAATCTAGCATACACAATTGCATAGCAATTCCACGTCATCAATTCGACAAGTGCTGCTGCCTTCCAATGACATGGCAACTCCATGCACTCACTAGAGTATCTAGAAAGAGAGAAAACAATATCCAATTCCTACAGACAAACTTCAACTAAAGGCTGGACAATTTACCGTACTAGGACAATTCATTCCTACATTTATTTAATGTTGATTCCTAAAACAATGTAAGCAGGGCTTCATCAATCACTACACCGTAGTCCCCTAAGGAATACATTGTCTACAACTCTGTCCTTTCTTGGAAGAAGTGGACCCAAACATAGACATATATGAAACAATTAATTCGAAACCTACTACATCAAACTCCTGCAAAAGGTTGATGTACTCCCAAATCCGACAGCTACAAAAAGGACTACAAATTGCTTTCAATGCAACTCTCTTTAGGAATTCACTCTCTACAAATTAAGGTCACTTCCTATTTACATTCCATTACCTGGTCACTTACACGTTACACTAGTACGAGGAGAGTATTGTACAACATGACATGTGATGTACTAATTGCACTCCACATGGAACAAACCTTTTGCAACTGAACAAAAAATTCACCCAAAGTTTAAAAGCATCAACACTACACTATTTTCGAACAACTAGTAATTACGTACTTGAATTTGATCTTCTCCAACTACATTACAAAAGAAAACAATTGTGCACATGAAACATTTGATACTTACCTTCTAATAAAGAAGAAGAAAAAATATACTGCATCGTTTCACACCATGAAGCTTCACAGGATCGTCATCTGAATTTTCCACTCCACCATTCCTCAGGAAGGTCAATCTCTGCCTTCCCGGCGAAAAACTTCTTCCCCTCTTGGTCTAGTAGGATGTAATTGCCACTCTTGTTGATTGTTGAATGCAGCCTTTGCCCTATGGAATCCATGATTCTCATGCACATATCTTCTGCCTCCTAAATAGATCATTTTTTCTTAGAGAGCTGCGTATTCGCTACAAGTTTCAGGACCACATAGAGGACAACCTTTGTATCGTGGACTTGTTGTCTTGATAGCAATCCATGAGCAAGGAAATCATTGACGGTCCACATGAGCAGAGCTCTCAAAGTGAATTTCCTTTCTCCTTCAATCTTCGACATATTTACTGAAGGAACTCCTTCCCATAGCTTCAACAAATCCCTGACTAAAGGAGCTAGGAATACATCTATGTTTTTGGCTGTAGGGGCTTTAGGCCTAAGAATTAACACGGCAAGGGATATAAAGAACTTCTTTGTTAGCAACGAAGGAGGTAAGTTGTAAATGGTTATAAGTAAAACCCATGTAGATTGCTTCATAGCATTGTTCTTATAAAGAACAATGCCGTCTCCTACTAATCCTAGTCGAAGATTTGTTAGCACTTTAGCAAAGTCCGGATATGCATGATCAATCGCCTTCTATAGGTCACTGTCAGCTACTGACCACATTTTCTAACTATGAGATTTGTTTGCACTATACCAAGTCATGTGTTTTGCAATTTCAGGACACCTAAACATCCTTAGAAGATGCTTGATGATATCAAAGTAACAAACTACTCACTGAGGAATTGTATTAGAATCAGGAATATATTGTGGTTGACCACAAGTAGGACAACTTGAAAGGTTTTCATTTTCCCTTTCGTATAGCATATGGATGTCAAGGCAAAAATGAACTTGTCTATACTTTAGGCCCCACTTCATCAAAATACTTTTCACCTCATGTGAGGTTCGTGGAAAGCAATTTGATGTAGGCAACAAATCTCCGGCTATCCAAGTAAGGAAGGCATCAATGAATGTATTGGGTAGGGAGTACAAGGTACACAATGAGAAGATAATGATCGCACACTGCAAGTGGTTAAGTTGGCTACCTTGATATATTTTTTCAGTGGACTCATGGAGAAGGTTTTGCATATTGACCTCATTCATTTCGTCATCTTCGTCTACGGAATTCGGATCTTTCGTGGAATGGGTGACTTCATTTGTAATGTCATTGTGAATGTCGTCAACGTGATTGAATGCATCTCTGGCCATGCTCTTGATGTCAACTACTGTCCTATTGGGCCATGTGAATTCCGCCTCACGTTCATTATTGTCAGTGCGATGATATGGTTCGTCTTTTCTATCAAGATGACGAGCAGGTCCCCTTACATTTCTACCATCAACCGTCTGACATCCTACAATGATTAATACTACTGTGCAATATACCTTGCTCAAAGTTAGAAAGCAATAGATAAACATAAAGGCTTGGAATGTGACTTTTAATAACTTATAGAGCGTTTGCATTACAAGCAACTCAAACTATGGAGTCCAAGCAAAATGAATACATGCAATTGCCTTGTAATACTATAACATGTATTTTGAATATTGTTAAATTAAAAAAAGTGTACACCTTTACAGCTACATGCAAATAGAAAGAAGCACTAGTTGTAATAAAGCGTTTCGTTTCACTCACCATGACTTGGTAAACGAGGAAAAGATCTCATCCATTCTGCATATGGTGCCGAGCAACAATCTATACTTTTTCACACGACCACCTCTACAGTGATTGCAGGCGCATGGATATTCGACCAAACCCAACCTTTTCGCTACAGACCTCTTAGTCTATGTGGTAAGCGGCACATAATCTTTGACGCATCCTGATAAGTCATTCCACTTGTCATCATTACAAAACCGAAACTCTCCAATAATGTCACTTTCATTTATGTCCACTTATGCAGGACATGTTATCACATATTGTAAAGAATTGGAAAGTAACACGCGGATTTACACAAACTCAGTGGCGAGAGGAGAAAGGAAGGTCATGAAAGACAATGATACATCACTTCTAGTGACAGTACTAGAACATTTAAATTTTAAATTTTGACAAAAATAATCTACACCCCCTGAAGTGTAGTAATAGACTTGACCTTCCGGTGATAGACTTGCATGTGCTAGAGTCCGCTTATACTCCCTTTTCTCGCATTTCCAAATCAAAGTCAGTATACGTTGAACTGTTTGTCCTATTTGTTTTCCTATACCGTCTATTACTACTAGTGCAACATAGAAATCGGAAACAATCCAAAAAGCACTGTGTGAATTTGTGTACTTGTATTCCTACTTTCTGTTGACAAAAGCAATAGGATCTTTGTTTTATATTTATGATACGTTGCAAAGGCATGATCATTACTCACCTTCAATTCCGTTATTTAGTTTTCTGCCACAAGAATTCCAGTATGAGACGTCTATAAGATGTAGAATTTATATTTAATCAATAAAAGACAACACCCACTCTCCTACATTGACAACAATGAAAGCCAGAAATGGAGACCGACAATGGCTACTGCCACCGAATGTAGACGTTATCCGCTTTCGATTGACTGCAAATAGACATTGACGCAATGAATAGCATATATTAAACCGTAAAATATAAAATCTCTCTGTGCATGTAGTTCGTGATGATTAAATTTTTCAAATAAAATCATTTGGGACTTACGAAGTTCTAAATAATTATAGAATTCACATAAATTCTTCGTACAATTTTGTTGAATAACATTAAAAGGATGGTATTTTTGTGCCATTTTCGACTCATTCCACTTAATGTCAATGGAATGTTGTGCCATTTAAATGGAATGAGTGCAATTTATAACATTTCCACGCCATTTTTCAGTAATTACCCCATTTAAATAAAATTCACCATTGTATTGAAATTTCATTTAAAACTTCATAGTTTTGAGCATCGCCAACAGCATGCTTCTCTAATTCAGCAAGTATTTCACACGTCTGTCATATGGTAATCTAAAATACTATACTGTTCATTGTTACCCTAGTTGTCTTCAACGCATTATAAAATAATTCGAACCACATCCAATGTAATACAAATGAGTTAAATCGCAAGACACATTTGACAATTAATATTGAACAAGTCACTTACAATTTACACTCATTTTCTGCTAATTGTGGACACTATGTACAGGCAAGTAGCGTTCGAATTCCGGGAACCATTGCTTAACATAAGCATGACTAATACTATAATCACATACCTCATATATTGTGAACACACTACGCACTCACTGATCCCAACTTCCTCGTCTCTTTTGTAGTGTGCACATTCATTCTGTGAACAAGAGAACGTCAATGGAATGAAAATGAGACAATGAAAATTTCCTTCATTTGGAAGATCAAAGCAACTTCGCACATAGAAGTCTAACATGTACAATCATGTTGAGGAACAACATGAAGAAATGCTCGTGTATTCAAAACTGAAACAAAGTTATAGATCAGAAAGGAATGCCTTTTCAACCTCTCTCCTACTTATTGTTTTCTTTGAATTGAAGTCGACCCTTTTTTTTCATTGAATTAGCCTTCTCGAGGACTAAGCATGAATTGCTTAGCATCTGCAGTAGTTGATTTCTCAATTGAATCTTCTTATTCTAACTAAAACTAGGACCTTCTCCACTTCTAGCAATTATGACAGTCCTTGGAAGCTGAGCACTACAGTGTTCACATCTCACTTGAGGACATTGAATGCCTTTGCAAATTCCACGGCACTCCTCACTTGACATCTACACATTTGACTTCAGACCCAATCCGTGAACACGTAATATTTCCTTATCAACAGCCTCTGTCTCAAGCTCCATGTCTTCTTGCATCTACTTCATGTATAACTTCCAATTGAGAAAGTGCTTGGCGTAATTTTGCATACCTCCTAGTACTGTCATTCAATAGCGACATGATTCAAGTACATGTTGATCATGCAACATTAACAACGTGCAGAAATGGTGAAAAGGAAATCGACAATAGCACATTAGCAGTCTTAATGTGCTGTACAGTTTTCTATTCTTTCCAATAATTTTCCGTCGTCAAATTATGATTCATTACAACCCTATCTGAATTCAGTAACAACAATGGGGAAAAAATTAAGTCTACTACTGCTATGTGGGAAGAAAGGGTCAAAGAGTCACTAACAATGCTCATGACATTCCTTAGATTTGGCTCACTCCCCAACTGTCGTACACTTCTTTCTTCTTCTATTGTGTACGTACCTACATGAAACACAATTACATAGCGTCATTTAAAAAGCAAAATCGAAACCGAAGTGAGGAACGTGGACAACTAGACATCATGACCCTTTTTTAAATTAAAGTGTACATTTCTATAAAACATAATATTGGCATCCACATATGAAACTTCATTGTACATGCTTTCATGAAGTTAATTCTTACTTCTACTTCATCATAACGGTTTCCAATGTGTGCACATGGTACTACAAACACTTGACAACACTACTATAATGTAACCATTGTCACTATTTGCATTTCTCAAATCATAGCACACGAAAAAACATTGTTAGCAATATAAATTGAAAGGAATTCTTGGATTTAACACACTCTATTCTAGTACAAAAGAACACATTAGAGAAGTATGTAGTTGCTTTCCTCTTCTTCGTGAAAAAAGACAAGCTCCCTCTTCTTTCAGTTCCTATATCCACGACTCTGACTACATTGAGGCCTCATTACTGTTTGACAATATTATAAAAAAACTACAATAGGCCTTGCAAGTCGACATTCTAGGTTACACAAACACATTGCAATTGACAAACCCCAAGCATTGAATAAGTTCCAGTACTAACATTATTGACATACACAAGGAATACAGAATAAGACTTAAAATAGCTATGGATTTGAAACCTCAAACTTATTTTAGTACAGATTTTTTGCTAAAATTCTCTAATTTCTATAGCATCATGTAAAGTTAATTGAGCCAAATAAAACAATTGTCGCTTTCGCCTCATTTTATTAGAATGATGACAACCTCGAATTCACATAAATAAATAGACCTTGTAAAATTCCAATCTTCAGAGGGAACATTTGGGTTTAAGTTTATTTGAAAGTAGAAGGAATTGAAATGTCAACAAAGTCACCTCCCAGAAAATCTAAGCAAGTGCTTCCTAGTTATAAATGAACAACAGACAAAAGCCTTTGACTGACAATGAAAAAATAACATGAAGTTGCATTGTGATTTATCCCCCATCAAGGTGATGAAAGACAGATAGGAGATGCTCCTCCTACTCTGTGCTCCTCATACATTTTGTCTTTTAGTCCGACGTCATTATGAAACCAGGTATGTTGTTCCATCGTCTTAAAAAAACACGTGTTAGGTTCAATGTAATGTAGACAAAGACGATAGTATTCACTAGTTATGAGCGTGTCAATTTTCCAGTGAAAGCATTTCACAAAATTTATTATGAAGAAGTACATGAGTACAAGGCTCCTACATGTTTACCTTCTACTTAAATTAGGCACATGTAAAATCGTCGTGTGCTAAAAAATAGACATTGAGATAACAAAACATTCCATTCTTGAAGGCTGTGGAAGTTTCCATCTACAAAGACTATGTAAGATAATGCCTTTGTCACCTTCAACACTTAAATCCACAAATACGATAAGAAATGTGCACTACATTTGGAAACTATGTTCTGTGCTAGTGGAATGTGATTTCTGCAGCCTACGTTCATTAAATTGGAAATGACAATTGCAATCTGAAACACTCCATCATAAATTATGAAAACTATGACGACTTCTGTAAACAATTTGCGTGAAAGATCAAAAAATGCTTCATTAGGGTTCCTCAAATGCATCGTAGGTCATCAAATTCCTTACCTACTTCCCCGTCACTTTTCTTCTGCTCTTTTCCGCTCTAGAATCGCTGAAGGTTATCTTGAATTTCCTACACCTGACCAAGTCCTATGTATGTGGCCAGTGGCCCCTCTTCGTTTGTTTCCGGAGAGAAAAGAAATAAAGGTTCAATGAGACCACGAATATGACGACTCATCCTCAATACGATGTACTCCACTTGCAAGTAACTTACAGCAACCATCAAGGAGTAGTGCAAGTTGGTCCCCCACCTCGCGAAATGACTGAGTTTTTTGAATCGACACTCAAAAAACACGGACCTGTAGGACTTGAAGTAGGAAGATGAATGTCGTATGTGTAGCAAGCGGTAAATACCATTTACAACACCAAAACGTGTAAACTAACTCGAAATATCGTCCCAGGGGATTCTAGTATGTTGCTGCAAGCCTAGATTATCTGTTCTACCAACTTAAGCACTCTTTTTCCTTCTTTTCTCTTTTTCTGGATTACTATCTCTCCGGAATCCAATCCGGATCCACTCCCTTCCAGAATCTGGATTTGTAACTTCACACACACCAGTTTTTTGTACCTCTATTTTACCCTAGGAGGGTCCGCCTTTGATTGTATAGAGGGGTAGGGACTTACCACTTGTATTCCTCACACACTCTTCTCTTATCTTCTCAACACCCATTTAGACCAATTGTTGCACTAGATCAGCCCAGAAACACTCTCACAACTTCCCGGATGTCCAATCTGCAAGGAAGGTCACATAGAGCCGCTTCTAGACTTTTCCACTACAACGACAGACCAACAGAAACCGGAAAGCTGGATATACGACAGATCAAATCTTGAGGGTCCACTTGGTGGCTCAGATTAAAGAAAGGATAACAAGATAAAAACTATAACGCTAGGATGGAATGAGAGGCAACAAACGTGCCCCTCACTTAAAAACTCAAAACATCCAAAGCCAAAAAGGCCAAAAAGCCACCCCGAAATCCACGTGACCACTCACAAACTTCTTGAGAAACCCAGAAAATTCAGATCCTACAAATCTAGAACCCGGGCCCATGCCTGAAAACCCGAATCCGATTCAAAACTCAAATCCTAATTGCCTAAATTCCTCACTACTTCGCCTTTCATGCCTTCTTCTGGCTGCTCTCGCCTTGACTTGCTGGTGCCCACGTGGATGACCTCGGAGTTGCTTTTGGAGTTGCCTTCACCGGTGTCATCTTCAATGCTGCCTGGGTCTAGATCTTCCGGATTTTCGGAGGAGAGTATTCCCATTCTTCTTCCTCTTCATCTTTCGATCCGGTCCGTTACTCCTCTTCCTTAGATTTCTCAATCTGAGTGATCTCCCTCTCATCTTCCTCACCTGTAAACATCTCATCCAATATGATGGGGTCCATCTCCTTCCTTGGTTGTTGCTGTTGTAGCATGTGCTTGAATCCTTCTGGATGGGTTCGGGGCCGGATTCAGCAATCCTCCGATCTGGTCCGCCAGTTCACCATGGGTTTGTGTGCGAGGTGTCTAAAGTGGCTCCTTCTCCGGAAGGTGGAATACTGGGACAAGTGGCAAAATTGTAATCTCTAGCGGTGCTAACTCCCGTGTTGCTTCCGGCTGCTTACTTGGTTCGCGCATTGTCTTCACACTCCCTCAGATTGTCTTCTCGAGTTGCGTGGAGAAGGGTTCCGTCGAATGCTAGAGAATTTCCCATGGGGGTTCCAGTCTAGACAATAGTGGCATCGAGGCTATCAGCTTCACAGGAGTTTCCGTGTCGAAGTGGATCTCTAGAAAGCTGGAGAAGTCCATGACACGGTTCGGATCAATCTGTCCAAGCAGTTGACACATCTCCTTCAAAGTAGACTCCATCCTTGAGGAGAAGTCTACCAGGATCCGAATCACCTTAGATCCAATAAGGTGCCCTTCTTCTACAAGACGGTTTTGCACGAGAGCCGCCTTCATCACAAGGTCTGCTGGCTTGTCCACTAGCCCGGATAGGTTCTTCACCAGCTGCAAGGCTTCCTTCTCCCTTTGCTTTGCTGCGGCCATCTTTCCTTGAGCCCAACTTAGTCTAGCTTGAAGATCTGCCTTCTCTTTCTCTAGGCCTTCAATCTGCTTTTCCTTCTTCTTTAGCGCTTTTGGATTCGGAAGTTTCTTCAACGCGTCAAGGATGTCTTCCGACTTCGTCTTCAACTTCCAAATGATCCTCCTTAGTAGATCCACCAAGTTCTCGTGGTACTCCTGAGCTTGTAGTACCCAGTTGAACCCGGTCTTGAAGAATCCGGATATGCCTCCTTCTTCTACCGAAATCTTCTCTTGAGTTGGAAGCTTCCCCTGTGAAACCGGATCGGTGGACTTCCTTCGCCTTCGATCCAAGAGATGCTCCTCCTCTTCCGAATCCTCTTCCTCCTCAATCGGCGGCTGCTCCACCTCTACTTCTTTTGTGAGGTTGTATTGCAGGATGGTAGATCCAATATTGTACTCTACCATTTCTGCATCACTCAAAAGCTCTGCATGGTGGTAGAGGTGGAACACATAAGGACCAATGGGACTGGTCTTAGCTTTCCCTACATTGGCGACAAGCTTGGAGACTACTGCTCCAATAACCTTGCCCCAATTTACTGGCCTACCTTCCATAGCACCAAAGATGGTGTTTGCTACTGTAACCATAACCTGGGTAGGCTTTTCTAGATAGAGGATGGGGATCAAGAACTCTAGGACATGCCTCTGTCTTGCATCCAGGCAGTCACTAATGGCATACCCTTCCTTAGAATGGGCTGCATTTTTAAACTTCCCAACTATAAACTTGTTTGTCCAGGAAGCTAAACCGGATCCCTTTTTGGGAAATCCGTAAACCTTGGCCTAGACCTCGTCAATCCAAGTTGCGGGTCTCCCCCTCACTATCAACTCGTATTGATTTGAAGCACCTACAATCAGCTCCTGAATCATCCGGTTGTTCTTTATGGTCCATGGCCTCAAGAACAAACCGACACACCCTATCTCACTTAGATCATCCTCCAGCTGTGACCGCTCTCTCAACCTTTCCGGAATGGTTGGACAAACCATCCGCCTCGTCACCAACGGTTTCCGGATATCCCCCTTCGCCATTGCAAATTAAAGACTGAGACCAAGATCTAGATAGTTAGTAGCTCCTAAAGCATTCACTAACTCACCACTCTTTCTCTCAACTATACGGGCATAAAACAGTTGTGGAAGAAAGAGGAGGAACAAATGAATGTGGCGGGGTTAAGTACCCGTCATCTTACCGACCGTTCCTGAAGCGGATTATTTACCCGTAACGGATCCCTATTTTTCTAGGCCAAAAGTCTAGACCATAGGCTATCACTATCCAAGTTTTCGGAATCCGGTTCTGTCCTGGATCTCGTTACGGATTACCTGGAGCATCCTCTTAGTCTTAATGAGATGTTTAGGCTAAGAGAGTTCTAATCCTTTTTGCCTATTAGAAATTTTGAAAATTTTTATATAATTATAGACTCTTAAATACTAACCCGGTGAATTCCACAATTTTGGCTCACGACAATGAAAGGTTGTCATTTGACGATAAAATGCAAATGCTCAAGCTTGCATTACGTAGGACCCAATCATTTGTGCCTTCCCTACTAGGTTTGTTAGACACTTCGTTGTGTCCTTCGTAGCTGCCAAACTACGCATGCCTACAAGGGGGCTTACTAAAAATAAATGCAGCTCTAACAGCTCCTGTTACAGACGTGCAGTAGTCGGGGGTATGGCCTGGTGGCACTTTCATTATAATGCACATTACAATAATAGATTATTGAATTAGCGCAAGAATATCCTCCAAAAACTGTCTACTGAAAATATCACCGGCTATAACTACTTGTGTTACGGTATATTCTAGAAATCCAAATATCCATGGTTGTGGCTTTTGGGTAATGAGTGACAGAACAAAAACTACTAGCAAGCAAATTACAATGGAATCGACGTCCCTCCCGCCTCGACATGAGTGCCTTAATGGAAAACCTACTTTTGGAAAAATAGATGAAAAACATTGTTGTCCTATTGCACCTCAAAGGTAGGTGCAACTTCAGATTTCTATCTATGTTGCCTCTACGGTGCATGCTATTCCTTGCGTGTTTCCTTTTCCTTCTTGCTGAAATGGCATCAACGCACAGCTTTGCCAGCTTGCTTTCCGCTCTCCCTAAATATGGCTATGTTCATAACTCTTTTTTGTTTTCATTTGTGACATCATTTTCTGATTGCAGCTCTGTTGACTTCTTCCACTTTGCAACTGCATTAGTAAAAATGTCTATGAACTTTTGTCATCTTCTTACATGCATTCTACACCAATTTGTGAAATGCAACTACGAAGTATTAAACCGGTTCGTAGTACTAGACACCAAGTTGTTTCACAAGACTAGGGAAATATGCAAGCTTCTAAGCACTCCCTACAGAGGCTATACTAACGATGCTGGAGAACTATCGAGGAGAGTTATACAAGAGAACGAACGATATGAAGTACGCATGCAAAGTTCTTGAAATGGTTCTCTGATGCCAGGGTCTGAAGTAACAAACTTGTAGCTAGAGACACTACTTTCAATTGACGATGACAAAGACTCCTACACAAGCGAGGGAGACAAGGAGCACCACGATAAGCTTCATGTGCCTACGTCGTCCATTCACAACATCATCTGAGGGACGCACTCAAACTTCTCCTAAAGCATCGCTAGTAGAGAGACACACATCACTGATATTGGAACTTCGTTAATGTATGTAGGCAACGAGAAGGAAAGACAAGTAGCGGCAAAGAAACAGACGAACCCGCAATGCTCTTGCAAATTTTTACCGATAAAGTTGTGGACAAATAGCACAACCAACTTTGCCCACTATCAACTAACCGACCTACAACAAGTAAGTTATTCGTTGTTTAAGATTATGATTTTCATTTAGAAAATGCTGCATATAGTCGACATAGTTCAAATGAAAGTGCTTGCAAACAAAATTATATCAAGAACGTTCAAAGAAGCCTTGTACGAGGAAATGTTGAAACTGTTGTTTTTTTAAACGCTTGACTTGTGGAGGAAATGAAACTGTTTAGCACTTTCAATTGCCATCATCATTCAAGCTTTTCAAAGTTGAGGTTTGTCGACGATATAGTACTATGAAATTAAAAGGGCAATTCAAGGGTCGACTTGGAATAATGTTTGCCCAAGCTTAATTGTTGCTAAGGAATGCAATACCGAGCTCCATCAAACTAAAGTTTTATAAACATATTGGAAAAGCAAAAGCTCTCTATTCTTCGATTACATTCTGCTCACTTGTTGTGTTTCAAACTTTCAATACATTATACAAAAATTATTTGTCTACATTGTTTTGTAATTTGATTGTCTAATAGAGTTTGTAGTTCTCATTCTCTCACATAGTCTTCAATGGAGAACACATATTATGTGATGAATCCACGTATTAATGCTTAGTACCTTCTGCTTAGGATTGTTTTTATAATTGTTTATTGATTTTTATTGTTCCAATAAAAATCTGCTCTATGAATAATTGGAGGAGGACCCTATTATTGAATCACTTTTTACTTAAGAAGAGTGACATTGGTTTCTCTCCTCAAACAATAACTCTTCTTTTCTATAATTTGTGCAGTTTCTTTTTGTTAATGAAAGTCAAGTCTTGTGGTTTCTTGCTTTCTGTTTACTGACTTTATTGAAATAGGCAGGCAAAAACAGAATGGTCATGTCTACCAATGATGAAATCCGAATGCAGCCGTCATTTGAAAATGAAAAAAAGAATGTAAGAACCCCGAGGCAGACCAAAGCGAGAACAATCGATAAGGAAAGGGAGGGAGGCAGAAAAGTACCACACATGCCCAAACGAAGCAATCAACAAAGCAAGGCAGAATCCAAGGATGGTGTTATTCTAAAGAAAAAAGGAAAAGCGAAAGGTTTGTCTACTACAAATGTCAATGTGGTAGTTGGGAAATTGAAGAATACAGTTCCTGTCGTGCAGGAGCTTTGGTGAAAGAGGGAAGCAGATACACTAAAATGTGGGCAAACTATGAGAATTGTAGGAAATGCCTCGAAGCAAAATTCCGGTCATCAATCTTCATCAACTGCTAGTGAGGAAAACAACTTCAAAAATGATTTTCAATCAAATATGCCTTCAAAATTTGTGGATTCTTCTAAAATCAATGCAATGACTTTGCCAAGATGTGGTGAGTTACTTGAACTATAGATTCTGTAATGCTACTGGTAATTGAAGTTCAATTGAAAAGAAAGGAAGAATCAATACATAAAAATCTTCATCATCTTCAAATTATTGGCAATAATGCCACTATTTCCTACAGATTACTATGTCTTTCTTATAGTGCAAGGAGAAATAAGTAGAGATCTTTCAACTTGCTATAAAAGTAACATGTGTTGAGGTTGAAGTTGAAGTTGTGACTACATTCGAAGTGATATTTTAGTGTCTTCTTCGTGAATATATTGTTTATTTTTTAAATTTGAATTGGATGTTGATTGGATTAGAGATGATGTGAAGACCTTTGTACTCGTCTAATATATTGCAGAAAAATCTAAGCAAGCACATAAAGGAGTGATATAATTTCTCGAAGGAGTGACCAACAAAGAAGATTTGCCCATGATGGACTTGTTGCTGACGATACCGACTTGAATTTCAAGAACAAAGTCCCAACTTCAAACTGTTTCCAGAGCCGAAATTCTAATAGTATGGTGGACCAAGATATGGAATTTGACACAACGTGGAAGCCTCATACACATGCACCGAGTTCTCTAAGGAGCCTAAGCAACTTATGCATAGTTCATCTTCAGTCATACAAGATCGGCACATTGTAAGCATTCTTGACAAAGTCCACACTTCTATATACAATTATATAGTTTCCAAAGCACTGTCTTAAACCTTTCATTATGTACACATGCAACCATGAATTTCAGAAAACTACGCCATGGTTTGCAGTTGGATAGCATATGTTAAACAAAGATAAAAAGTAATTAGAACAAAAGTCTATTTAGTATTTGAATTGCACCTTTTTATGTTCTTGTTTGTTAGAATTTGTGTAATTGTTTTTTCATGCGTTGTCCAAGTTAATGTTCATATTCGGCAATTGCAGAAGGACAAGTTAAATTGTGAATACATGTTCCTAACGGTAGCTCAGTCACCGGAATTTGATTGATTGACATTTTTCTTAGTTTTTAAAATGCATGTGATTTTTAATCTAAAAATATTGGAAAGGGAGCTAGTCGTTCCAATATATTAATTATACCTTGGGAACATGGCATATTATACAGTCATTGCCACAGACGCAATGAAGTGTTTTTACTGATTTCATAATACGCAAAGCATTCTTTGCAATTGAAGAAATAGAAACAACATATGTCTGTGGATTGAAATTTCATATTTTATTTTAGAATTCAAGGATTGAAGGAAGACAGAACATCTCCCCTGCATGTGGACATGGCTCATACCATGAACACTCTTACAAGTCAATGCAGAGGAGCCTTGCGTATACTCGATCACCACGAAATGAAAAAAAAATATCAAGGAGCCCAAGACAAAGTCATTCCAGGAGTCCAAGAGATGAGAGAAGACAGTGTCAACTCACCAAGGTGAACAACTATGAAGAAAATGATAGTATCGGAGTTGTTTTTCATGAAGAAGGTATTCATAGTATGCAGTTTCACTCATTTTCAATCTTAAGTACTGCTGCTATCATGACTTGCTCAATTGTGTTCATGTGAGAATGACGTGAATTAGGGGAGTAGCAATTCCTAAATTGTATTTACCTCAAAGAATTTGAATCTGTGTACTAGATCTTTTATCTTTTCACAAAACTGACAAAGGTTAATTCTGTTCTTCCATATGAAAAGGGATATTTAGTTTTGTAGGTGCGTGCATATTAAGCTCGCAAAACCGCAACAGACAAAAATTTAATATAAGTGCACTGTATTAGCAACATAGCAATGAGCTAAAAAAAAGAAAAGTGGTCACAGAATATGACTTCAATATATACTATTTACCACACAGTCATTGCAAATAAGGAAGTGAACTTCTAGGAAGTAAATTGTCATGTTACTGAAGTAGTCGTCATTGAAGAAGGTAGAGTTCAAGTAAATTTTTGGTTATTTCATTCACTGCTTCACAAAGCACAGTCTTGCAAATGTTGTAGACTATGTGAAATCAATGGAAGCTAACGCCTTCTTCTTTTATGATTTTCAAATTATAGTTGTATCGTTCTCTAATTAGCAATATCGCTCATGACAGTAGAAGTGCGCCATTTGGGAATTAGTAATTGTCTCTATCATGATTCAACAAGTGTGGGGGAATGATCGAAGGAGGGTTAGGTTGCACCAAAAAATATTCATGTATTTGTGCAAATTAGTTTTGATAGGGGATTTGAGTTTGAGTGTACGTAAGACGAATGCAAATGTGTACTATGTGTGACAATTTCTACGGTTCTCAAGTCATCGACAGCACAGGAGGGTTGACAGCAACGACAAAGTGGGTTGCCATACCAAAGAGCCATCACCGACTGACAATGCGGACAGATATCGGCAATCGTTGTCACCTTACCCAAGCCATGAAGACCGAAGGCATTGCCACGTAGTTTCCAAATCGAGATCTCCGAGTATTTCATTGGTACGTGAGTCGTATGACGGAGGTGCCAGATATGAAGGAGTGCTCGCTATTGTGAAGAAAGAAGACATTGGTATATCATGTGCAACATTGGATAGAAGAATAAGGTGCTATAAATTAGCATTCCGTGAAGCAGAGAGATTAGGATGACAAAAAGAAGGGAAAAAGCCATTTTACCTAACCGTAGATGCCGAAGGTAAACCCTATAGACCAAGGAGAGCAGCTTGGATATCTAAAATAAACAAGTTAGCTAAGGGATTGGATCCTTCCTACACACACATTTGGAAGCAAACTTACGAAGACATGTGCATAGTGAAGGACCGTCTTCATGATCATTTTGAGTACTCCGGAGAACTAAAGGAAGACTATTTAAAAGGCTTGTTGGGTAAAGTAGTGACGAGGAAGAGGACAGAACTAAATACACTCATAAAAAAGAAAGGGAGTCCGCTAGTAGGTCTGGACAAAGGAATTTGCCAACGGCTATAGAAGTTGGCCAGCAATAAACAAAGGGAAAACAAAACTGAACATGGACATTACGCAAATGCTTGTCGCAAAACACTTGGAAGGACAAGTGCTATAGGTAAATAGGGAGTGCAAGAAAAACTTCGAGAAGTATATGGCAAGTCTCCAAACCCTGACGAGGTGGCAAACGAAATGCAACGAGATAAAGGTTATGGAAAAACAAAGGAAGAAAGAGAGGTGAGTTCAAGCAAAAGGAAGTTGTATACTACGGACAAGGAAGTTCAAGAGCAGTCCATGTCAAACTGGTGGAAGAAGAGTCCTCCCAAAGAATACAATAGCGACAGAGGCAATTATGATAACAAGAAGATAGCACAAAGAGCTTTAGTGGAGGTATGTAATTGACTAGTAGACCTTTTTTTTGCCATGCCACAAGTTTTTTTAACGTTCTGTCTGTGATGCTCATAAATGACCTGGAATGTTTGTATATTATGAAGATGGATGTGGTCGTCGGTGGAATGAATCGCTACGACACAAACATGCTATCACCGGGAAGCACAAGACATAGAGAAAGTAATCGCATTGACCCAAACTAGATTTCTGAGGAAGAATATATTGCTCAGTTAGAAGCTGAACTATAGAGCCTGAGAGGTGACAGTGTGCATGGCTCTTCAAGCAGAAGGTCACCAACTGTAGGTGGTTCGATTGTGTGAACACGTGATTCCAAAGACAAAGTGTAGGTGCGGAACACAGGCAATCGAACATTGCATTTTTGAACTTCTTTATAGCATGCATACTTTTTTTAATTAGATTTGGAAAATATTTTATTCTTACTTGAAGTTTCATGGTTGTACATCTTCTGAGTTAAATAATGTGCATGCAGAAGGGGTTTGCAGTAGAGACATCCATGGGAATGAGATTAGTGTATGCAGGCGTTCAAAAGAAACATGGAGGAAGTTGGAAGGTAGCTCTGAGCGGTCAACGCTGAATTAATTGGATTGACGAAGATGTAAAGCACAAACTGTGCACGAGAGGCGCTGAGCGATGTTGGGTTTCATGGCACCTTCGCTGCATGACGTCTCCAACATTGAGAAGAGTAATTGCAAAGCTATATAATGTTTTGAATATGTAATTTTCGTTGGATAATGTAGAACACTATGGAGTCTTTGATGTCAATAAGCTATGTCCGTTGTTTTTTTGAGAACTCTAAGTTCTGTTGTAGGAAGTATGTAGCTTCGAAAATGTAGGATTCGAGCGGGTATGAGTAAGCTAGCTAAGGATACAAAGTGTTTGTTTTTTTTCGTACTTCTAGATACGTCCTTTAGTGTTTTCATGTAGAAGGAGTAATACTACAATATTTCATAATTTTTTGTTTTGCTTGGACTATCATTTTCAATGTACAATGAATAAGGCTTTCTACATTTTAGTGAGTGCAATGCATGACGTTAAATATGTGGAATCCTATTGAACAGCTTCCTGTATCTATTTTATGCCATTAGACACATAATCATTTAGTGCAGTTTCGCAAAAATCCATATGGAAAATAATAGAAAGAGCAGTCTAAAATGTTTAATTGAATTGTCGTAACTTGAACAGGATGAATGTTTCTTCAAATTTTATCCACTTTTACTATTTCTTAAATTTTTTTTGCACAATGTAGTTGGCTATGTATGCTGATGACCTCCTAAATTTACATGTTTATGCAAAATCCGTTGATGAAGCGTTCTTTGAAGAACAAGTAAACTGTGGAGAAACCCATGTAGCTTCCTTCATGAAATTACTTGGTTTGGAAGGTATTGCATTCTTGTATGGTCGTTGCCATTTTCCTGTTGAATTGAATTGCTTCATGTCCATGCTAAGAAAACTTTGGACTATCCAATTGTCCGTATGTGGGCAGACTAGAGTTGTTGCATTATGTAATTGTTTTTTCCTATTGCATTATTGATTACTCCAAGGGGGAAATTACATGAATTGTGGAGATTCTAATTACAATGTTTGGAAAAACTTAACGTCCTCTAAAAAATGAGGGTATATGAAGTTCGAGGTGTTCGAGGTATTCTCCAATGTGAAAATTAAGAGTTAGTCAACTTTACTGTACGTGACTGTACAATGTGTCTTTTCATATGGTTTAGTTGATGAAAGACATATACTTATATAATTATGGATTTTTGTGGGGTTGATTTCCAAAATTTTCAGACAAAAGAAAGAAAGACGTGTACTAGATAAAGTTTGTTGCTACTTTTTCTAGCAAGTTAAATGAAGGTGGAGGTATGTATGATTTTATGAACTCTGGCATGCAGTTCGTAATTTCCGCCATCATCTTAGACTTCATGGTGTAACTATTCCTCGTTTAGGACATTTAATTCCCGTGCATTTTTTTCCCTTTCAACATTCTTCGTGTGCCACATGTATTTGCATGAATTTGTGAAGTCCTGTGGTCCTAATAGTAGACTGTCAAGAATCGTGAAAAGTTAGACCTTGTTCATATGCACAGGTGTGACTGTCAATGCTACTAGGATCATTCACAAATGTTAATTACCTAAAGACCTAGCCTTGCATTGTGTGCCGTGTAGTTTATTCTCTTTTATTACCGATTTGTAGTCCTAGAAGGATTTTTTGCCACTACAGGAGTTGTGGGTTTGGAAGTCCATTGAAAATAATCTTGCACATATAGAGTAATTTGGAAAGCGTGAAGTCTATAATATAACTATAGACTTAGATTAAAATATAGTGAAGCAGTCATGTGGAGCTAGCAATGGTTTTAAGAAGTGATTAGTACAAAGTCATGCAGATGTAGTCACATGATGTTGAGGGTAGTTGTTCTTTTATGATGTTGGGCTTTGCCACCAAAGTGGTCAGGTCGATCGTCGGTTCAATTTCATGAATTTATCATTGAATTAGTAATATTTTGTACAAAGAACATGTAAGGAATAATGTAGGGAGATCTTGAGGCCATCGGTCGTACATACCTCAAAAGCAATGCAACATGTAAATACTTGATTATTATTGAGTTTTTACTTTCATTCTTCTAAATAAGTGAACAATTTGTAGTGAAGTACGAATTAGCAACTCGGTATGTGGAGTTACTTGGAATTTCACATTCTTTATATTTTGATTTTTATTACAATTCTGAAGGCACTGTATCTTATGAAAGCTACACCATCTAATGCAATGGCTGAATAAACCAAGCACAGTTGCTTTTCCAATTAGGCAAAGCTAACCATTTCGTGAAATGAAAGGAATAGTGGATGAAGGCCTCTTCGTTACACCTCTTATTGTGTCTTAGAAGTTTCACTGAGATGACTATTTGAACTCATGCTTGTTCAATTTGACTAAAATATGTCTGCCTTATAGTGTGGGAAGGTTTTTTAAGCGGAAAGGCAAAGGAAAGAAGAAAAAGCTAGGAGCATTTTAGCTATATTCATTGACATTATGGATGAGGAAGAAGTATATACTTCATTTCTTCTTATTTCTTTTAGTAGTACTTTCACCAAATCCAAATTTAGCTATCCTTTATGTTTGTGGTTTTTCTTCATGGAACTGGAAAATGAGAGGAAGTGGATGTAGTCATGGTCAGCTCTAGAGTGGACCTCATGCTTCCATCGAAGGAAGTGCGCTCAACATGAAAGAAATGACAGCTCGAAGATGATGAGACATGTAGTGAGGTATGTGATTACATTTGGAAAACTTTGGGCACAGCCTTAGAACTGATGCTCAATTTGAATTCTAGATTGCAAGCGTATTGAGTTTGCAATCTTTAATAATACCATGAATTCGACAATCGAAATGTTTTGAGTCGAAAAAATAGTCTCCACTAAGTCTATGTCAATTAGAGGTTTTCTTTCAAAATCAACTTATTCCTGAAATTATGGCTAATATGGTACTATGATATCTCAGTTGCTTTGATGCGAAGTCACATGTTCCACAGTTTGATTTACATATTGCATCTGTCTTAGAAGGAACGGGAGAAAATTGTCATTAAGGAACTCTGGTCCAGTTTCTTACTTGGGAGTCAATTATCACTATTGCAAACGTCCTCCAACGCCAATTGGCATATTGCATCATCGTTGCATGTAGCAGGGGAGACGTCGAAGTAGGAGGTGCCCACTAATGTGAACTTCAGGCGGTCCCCTTTGCGGACATGGTGGCATTTTACGAACTCTTTCCAATTGACTCCAAAAGAAACGTGTGGATGGTGTCCAACGAAGTTCACATTTATTTTTGTAGTCCATCATGGAGATCCTCTACCGTAGACTAGATGGACAACGCTATGGAAGTGGTATCCATGGGAGCGTACAAAACATGCAGGGATAGTCTACACAAAGAAGTAAGGCAAATGAGATTGGACATAGACAACAATGTAATTAATAAAAAAGCAGGGAGACGAAATTCTTGTTCACAAAAGAAAATGCACCAAGGACCAAGAAGAGGTCTTCCTCATGGTTTTCTCGAACAACTTCTGTGCACCGACACCGTTGCCTTCCTCACTAGACATCTTGAAATTGTTGAATTCCAGAAAAGTTTGCGTATCGCAGAGAAGGAAGCTGCGAGAAATGCGAACGACGAGAAAACAAGGGAGGAGGCAAGTGCGGCAGAGATGTAGCAAGAGATGTTCGACTTCAATGGAAGAAGAGCACTTCAAGAAAAGGGAAGTAGTCGACGAAGGGCCTGTACGGGTGAAACTGTTATCATTTCTGGAAATCATGAAAATCTAAACAATGGAGGTCATTAATTTCAAATCTATGATAATCTTATTGACAATACTAAGGAGAAGCGAGAGTTGAAGAAGAGACAGGTAACCATTAGCATTCATCACATACCATGATTTTGGAGTTGACAACCGCATTCATAGTTGATTTGTCCCAATATAACTTGCCTGGAATGGTTTATCCAGAAATGTGAACAAAAAAGACCTTTGTGTTGTAGCGAAGTTTCACTTCATGTTTTTACAATGTATGAGTTGCAATGTTTTTGATCACTATGCAGTCGTAATTGTCAAGTCATACACATGTGAGTGGTCATTCTTGCACTATTGTTCCTCAAAGAAACCGAATGAGTAGTCAATCCGTGGAAATGAGGACTTCCAGATTCTTTTAGTAATTGTGTGGGAGATGATAGAATAATTGGTACTATGATTATAATTTTTGTGATTCAATGTCTATTAAATAGGGAAGGCATAGTACTACATATCATATCTTAATGTGATTTAGTGATGTGAAGACATTGTTGTCTGCATTATATGCATTTTGGAAAACTAAAGAAGAGCAAGAAGGTTTCAGAAATTTTAATTGTTATAGGAAAATAACATTTTATTAGAATAAAATGTTATTACTAATGAAGAGTGTATTACGAAGTGGGTCTCGTGAATGAAACATTCGGCACTTTGTTAATTACTATGAAATTGAAAGTCTGTAAGTGGAATTGGATGAATTAATGGTAGTACTCATATGAATTGAGTTTGTTGTTTTCTACTTGTGGTTACACATGTAGACAGGTTGAAGGATGAAAAGGAGGGCAGTTCAGAAGACATTGTATTGAAGTTTCCTATACAGGAGGTACAAGTCGTTATATCGTTGAACGCTTATGCAAACCTAATGAGTTCGACTACCAGGTATTCCATGTAGGTCGAAACTGAGATTTGAGTTACGAAATTGCTTAAGCTTTATTTCTTATCAAAAATTTCAACAGGTGTTTCGCATTTGTCTAGAATTTCGTTGGAGGTATGAATTTAGACCATATTGTTCGAGAGCAAAGTCTGAAAGTTATAGATGGACGAGGAAGCGAAACGATTGTGGAAGATTTTTTTTAGTATAGAGCCAGAGAAGCCAGAATACCTTATGTGTAGTGTTAGTTTCCTTTTGCAGTTTCTAGAATGAAAAAGTGTATCCATCTTCTGTTGGCAATGGAAGTGGAGGAACAAGTGACATATGACCGCTTGTTTAGTGTCCTATAAGAACATGAAGTTTGAATTAGTGAACATCGAGGTTGCCATTGCTGTCCTAAATGAATGGAAAGTACGTTGGCATTAGATGTCATTGATTTACGCTAAAATGGGCCATATATGATAGCTACTCTATACATCATGTAAGGTTCCTGGAAAAAAACAACGCGGTGGAAGTAGTATGAGAAGCAATGTATGAACACAATTGCCGAGAGCAGGATTGAATGGATTTTCTTCATTTTCCCCACGCACTGTATCGCACGCTATGAATGCAGAAAAAACAGAAATAGGTGAGAAATGGCATCGGCAAATTGAGTTGGATGAAGTATTTGTATGTGTGGAAGAAACGTATGTGCACCAAAGGCCTAGAGTTTGATTTGAACAATTTCATATTTGCACTTGAAGAAGCAAAGCACTAGAAGTTTAGAACTAAATAAGTTGTTTACTAATTTTCGCGAGCGGAAGAGAGTTTTCTGCAAATTTTTTATAATGATAGTGTGCTATCAAAGTGGGCTTACAATTGGGTATACGGTTGAATACAATATTTTAGAAGTAACTGTGGTGTATTAGCATAGAACATAGACATGTTTGCAATTCAGAGAGGAAAGAGTCTATTCAATCAAGTGAAGAAGCAGTTGACATAGTTGAAGTGCCTTATTTGGATAGGGGTAAGGGTGGGTAGTATTAAAAAAATTCATGACAACAATCGTGTTTTGTACATAAAGTGGTCAATTGTCAAAAAGCATGCAGCTTATTCTGGAAATGGTTATGATGTAGTAGGACTCCTGTGAAAACCATTTTTGGACTGACACTTCAAGCCTGTGGAACTAGGTTAGTAGGGGACATGACCAAAAAAAAAGAAGAATGTAAGCAACTCAGTGATAGCGTCAATGAAGGAAAGACTATCTATGATTCATGGACTCTAATTCTGATATATGATGAAGAAGATGTCACTTGCATTATACAATAATTCTTGTTAGAAATTGAGTTTTGGGTTTTTATTCTTACTTTAGGTCCTTAGCGGACAATGGAATAGGTCATAATGTAAGTTAATCAATGAAAGTGCTCCTTTTGAATTCAATTTCAATTTTCGGAACTCACTTCCTTTACATGTGTGTATAGTCAGTCTTCTACATTGGGGATTACATGAAGCCGTGCTAAAGTATTTGAAAAATATGTTGGTCAAACACTGGCAGCTTCAATGTATTGAGGCAATGGCAATGACAAAATCACTTCTGGCAATACATGGTTACAAGGGATGGACTGGAAGGTGCAATTTTGAATCCCTAAACCGTTGTCAGTGGAAGGCAAATGTGTTCTTCATTTTAATTAATCACTTGGCATCAGAAATACATCAGTCACTAGTCATCATATGCAGTTTATAAGTTTTTTTGAGTAACCCTATATCTTGTAGTTCCAATGCTTATGTGACGTTGTAGATTGCTTGTACAGGAATATGTTTTTTAGTTTGTGCCCGGAAGGTTGTACAAGACTTGGCTTAGTGGCTCTGTCCTTTCTTTTTTATGTTGCATTGCTGCTTGTCATCCTCAGTCTTGTGTTCGTTAACTTGATTGAGGTTTTGTTGCTAAATTGTATTGTTGGTGAATTAAAGGTCAATAGTGTTCAAGACAGTGCAATTCAGGTCCGTACTTTGGAGGCCAGTATTGCAAATTTTGTGAGCCATTTTTTCCTCAACATTGATGTAAAATGTGCCTGTCACAAATGTCTATTGCAATATTGGACGTGGAAGTTGTGCAAGTTGTGCACATATGATGTGTGTTTGCTCAAAGGAACTACATCTCGTATAGAGTATTTGTAAGTATTTGGTAAGCGGTAAAGTCAAATTCAGTTGTGTGTCCAGCACTCCACATCCTCAAAGCTGTAGGGTGCGAAGGTGAATGACCTCATACAATTTTATAATTAGTAATGTGGTTAATCATGTAACAAGTAACACGTAGTCCAAATACCAAACATTTTGAATTGTGTTATGAAGTGTAAGTTCTAAAGAGAAAGCAGAGGTGGATTTGAAGGAATGCTTCAGAAATTTTATAGTCATTATGATGTCGTCAACTATGAGGTAGATGTAAGCGTAGTTTCTGTTGAATGGAAGACAAGAATTTCGAAATTATTTTCGAAATGTGGTATGAATTGAAATCTTGTGAAGAAATATTCCTAGAATTCTTTTGCAAAGAATGTAGAGCATGGATTAGTAATTATGAAAAGAGTGCAGAGAGGTATTTCTTTCTGACTTTGAAAAAGTCAAATCGAGTGGGTCGAGTCTGGAATTTTTGGAATGCAAATTAAAGCGTGAACTATGATTACAGGTTAGCATTGTACATGAATATCATGAATTTCGAAGTATTGTAAGGAATGAGTAGTTGAATGTGTGTATTCAGTAGTAATTCTGAGTTATATAAGTTAAGAAATAGGAAGATATTGTAAATTTGGGAAAATAGAAATTGGAAAGAAATAGGATGTTTATTTTAGAAGGAACCTTTATTTATGCATGCTAGAGAGTGAAGCTCATTTTGTCATACAGGACTTGCTTAGAATGTGCCTGAATGTAGTTCAGTAGTCAACCATGCCTTATTCATCAATTTGTTGCAGATAAGAAGATTGTCCATGGAAAACTAATCATGGTTTTCAAACGAATATCCTTCGAGAACTTCTAGTAGTATGTGTAGCGTACTTGTATTGCATTATCGATTCTAGTTGGAACATTGTGTTTGCAAGGAATTTGGTCTCAACAATTACGTGAATTGTGAGTGGAGTCATTATTTGTAAAAAGGTAAAGCCCTTCATGATTGCAGACAATGTTAGAGTCATATGTGAAGGATTATTTGGATTGTGGTAACTTCAAAGATGACAACTAACTTCTAAAATGTGTATTGGTCATTGGCAGGGTTCAATAATCATGTACGAATGTTTTCTTAATCTTCTTCATCCGAAGGACTTGAGGTTGTGACATCATTCTCAATACATTTGTTAATTGGATTGTGAGCACTGGAGAGCGATTTGAAGTAATTTATGTATGCAATGGCTGCAACTGATTATTTCACATTGAAGGTACTAGAAATCACATGACTCAATTCCTGTAGAAATGTGTACAAAGCTTTCTTGAAAATTAGAAAAATGGTTCCGCTCTAGTGAATGTGTGGTAAAGTGGACTTATATCTACAAATAGAAGGAAACAAAGATTGAGGCATGCAAAAAAGTGGGACATGACAGAAGCTACAGTGTTGGTATACAAGGCAAGGATTGAGTAGTCAGAGAATGAAGGAATAGAAGAAGTACGAAAGGAAATGTAAGTGATGAACGTGTGACAACTATGTCAAACGTAATCAAATATACTTTAATAGAAACAAATGTATTAACACTTTCATTTTGGGAAATGATTGAGTCAAACTACAATGCATATGTAATTAACTAGGGGGGGGAAGATGTAGAGGAACATGACAGTGGTGGCACCAGTGGAAGAATGAAATGTTTTATGAAGAATTGCTAAGGCAGGAATGTGTGTTTTGCATATTACCAACATATAGAATGAGGGCATTTGCTTGCATAACGAAGGTACAAGTCCATATTAGGAATGCAATTCTTAATGTTTCAAAAACCAATTTAATTAAGCAACTCTCTACTTTTCTATTTTCTAAGAAGTCTATGTCCATGTGGCTTTTGATTCAGTGATTGATGTGCAAGAGTTTTTTTTCCAAAGAAGCACAAGGCAAATTAAGTAGAAGTTGTGTTAGAATGTGTGCCTGTTGATCATATATGCTTACAAATTTCCGTGCGCAGGTATGTTCTATCTCTTTTGTTGCTATGACGGAATGTATTGTGGAATGTGCAAAGCAAGTTTGTAATTATGAAAGTAGTACTAGGGAAAGAGAACGTAGTATTGCACACTTTTAATTGAGGGAACTTCATTTTGTGTGTCATTGTTGAATTCTATTTGTTGTATAGCATGTGCACTTGAAAGTGTTTACATGTAAGAGGATATTACATGCAGAATAATTCAAGTAAGATCATTCATTTATAAATACCAATTATTGCATTGGTATTTGAGGTTGTGTCCATGTTCTTTCAATTTGTCAAAGGTCTCTCCTTCACAACCATTGCGTACATGTGTAGGTCTGAAACGACGAATATGTACAAAACGTGAAGACATTAGGTAGACAGAGTGTTTGGATTAGGAAGGCCTAAGATGAAACAATGTTGCTAAAAAAGGTTTTAGTGTAGATGGTAGCAGTGTAGTGACCATAATCTTTGAAGGTGTAGAAGCCATCTGCCTAATAATTGTGTTAATATATGGAATTGAACTTGAATTTGGAAATATAGTATCATATTTAATAATGTGAAGTATAGTTCATGTCAAGGTCTACGAAGAGAATTTATGAAGGTGTTCCAATTACTGAATTGATAATATGGAAAGTGTTGTATGCCAATTGAATCATTTGAGTTGTGCCTTACGAAAACACCAATTGCAAAGGTGATCATCATGAAAGTGAGCATGTGAACAACAAGGTCAACAAGTTTTTGTTGATGATCATCATTAATGTCACCATATGAACAACAACCTCAACAAATTTGTGTTCCGAAATCCATAGTTTCTTGTTATGAATAGCCAAAATCAACAATTTGTTATTCCAAAATCAACAATTTCTTGTCAAAAACTACCAAAATTAACATGTCCAAATCAACAAAAGTAATCAACACTTTCGTGTTCAATTTCTGTTGATCCAATCAGTGAATTTTCTACTAGTGGTATTTAATGAGGGCATTTGACCGTCATATACTTGTAGTTCTTGTCTATTGTATAAAAAGGGGCTTGTAGGATTGAAGTACTCCCCTCTTTCCCTGGAGAGGTTTACGATCCCATGGCCTGAAGCCCATTTGAAAAGCCCTAAAGTTTCCTGCTGCACCAACATCTACACCTCAATGTCCTAGTCCGACGTTTGCACCTAATTGATATGTCCACGCCTACGCAAAGAATTGGAAAGGCCCCCACTATGGTTGTGTTCACCTAGCGTCCACACCTCAATGTCCATGCCACGCCTGTAAACAAATGGACTGTCTAGCTCAATAACTCACTTTTGGAAAAGATGCATTGTCTCTCTTTAAGGTTGAACCCTAGTAAATCCTAAACCCTAGGACTTTCAAAGCCTTATTCTTTTGTTTGAACAATTAATAGGACAAATGCTTGAGAGGCAAAAAACTTTTCAAGAAGTTTTCAAAAACTATGCAATTAAAGTGCTTTTATGGTTATATATAAACGTTCCACATTTATTCCCTTCTTATCTCTTTTCACAAATCAATGTTGGACCAAGATTGTGCAAGAATTTAGCTTTACTTCCATTGAAGGTAAAATAAGGTAAATGAATCAATAGCCTCCCCTTTAGTCCCTTCTCTTCTATTCCTACAATTAAAAGAAGGAGCAAGCTTAGGCAAGAAATAAGCTTCATTTCTATTGTGGAAAAAAAGAAATTAATGATTCAAGTGTTCCCTCTCCTTTTCTAGTCCCATAATTCAATGATTTTAGATTAGGCAAGAATTAAGTTCCACTTCTATTGTTGAAAAAAATAGATAGTTCATTAAAGTTTCCCCTCTTCACTTGTAATCCCACAATTAAATGATTTTAGTTTAGGCAAGAATTAAGCTTTACTTCTTAAGTAGAATTTTTTTTAATGGATTAAGTCCCCCCTCCCTTACTTCTTTTCTATTTGCACAATGAAATGATCCAAGCTTAACCCCTAAATGCTCAAGGAAGGCCATATTCATTATATTGAGACTTTTTGCAAATTTTAAGATAGAATGCTAGTTATTGGAAATTCATTTAAAAATATAGTAATTGAAACCAAAAATAAATAATGCTCAAATAGTGATCTTATAATATAATTCTAAAAGTTGATGTTGTTACCTACTTATTAAAAAATACTAGTAAAGAGATAAAAATGAAACTACGAAAAGTCTCAATATAACGAATATGGCCTTTAGGCACTAGATTCTGGTGTTTCAAAAACTTTGAAGTTAAATAAAATCCAACCAAATTGCTATTATTATTAGTTTATATTTTTGGAGAACTCTTTTTGAAGTCTAGTTTTAGAATCAAAAAGTTGATCTTAAAAATGAAAGATTATGCTTTTTCTATTCAAGATTTTATGCAAGGATGCCCATTGCAATCTTGACTTCTTGTAGTGTTGAGGGCTCTTGGAATTAAGCCTCAAATACACTAGATCTTGGAGGAAAAATCACATTAGAAATTCCTTTAAAAAAATTGTAGAATAGATTTTTAAAAAGTATTAATTGATTGGGGTTGTGCATGCTAAGCCCTGTAACCTCATATTTTTTTAGCGACCAACTTTTAAGAGTTGACATGCCAAAAGAGAAATGAAAATTTTTCATACTTTTAACACCCTCATGATCAAACATTATGATCTTTCAATCCGTAAGTGATATTGTTATGTTTCTTTTTCCTATGTGATCTCTAATATGTCTAGTTTGAATTTGTATGGTTACAATTCAAAAGAAATTGGTATAACTTATGAAAATGTTGACTTTTTGTTCAATTTAGAGCAAATTTCAAGAAGCTCCAAACAAGCCTTTGGCATTTAGGGTTTAACCCCTAAATGCCGAACCGACCATATATGGTTGATCTGAAATTTCAAGCTCATTTGGAGATGGGCAGTTAAAATTCTTGTGCCTGGTTTAGTATTTTTTATGGGTAGTTTCAAAGGTTAACTACTAAAATTTTTTATTTTTCACAGAAAAAAGTAAATACTGGATTTTTGAGAGGTCCTCAAAGGCATATATGTATCTTAGTGGAAGAATAAAACTTGCAAATTTTACTTGATTTCTTGGCTTTGAGCAAAGTTTGCCAATTTCACTTGATTTGAGATCTAAGAAATTGTACTTATCCATTTGCTTTGAAAATGGTCCCAATGGAAAGAGTAAAGTGTTTTCATGAATTTCACCATTGAAAATTTAAACATTCAAATGTTGATTTGGAGTTAATTGCAATTTCTACTTATCAAAAAAATTGCATTTCAACAATTGCAAGGTGGATTGTGTAATGAGTTTGATAGCTTTTTATTTGAACTTAAGGTTTTTGGAAATGCATTTTAGTATGCTAACCCAATTTTTAGTTGGTCATGTCACCTCCTATCCCCAAAAAATCTTATATGCAAATTTCTAAAACATTGTGGGAGATGGATGACATACTAAAAATAGAAATTGTGTATTTCTCTTGTTATAATCTCACAACTTCTATGCAATTTTGCTCTTTAAATTGGTACACACACTAATAAGCAAGCTCTTTAGACATCTATGAGGTTAGATTTTGAAAAAAAAACATTTTTTGGGGTTGGGGATAACTATAAGCCTATGTTCTTTTTTCATAGTCAAAACACACATGGAAAGGCTTGGGCATTTAGGGATTAAGCAAGAAATGAACTTAACTTCTATTGTATAAACAAAAGAAATAAATGAGCAAGTGTCACCCCTTCTTTTCCAATCCCATAGAGGATGATCCAAGCTTAGGCAAGAAATAAACTTGACCCCTATAATGGGAAAAAATATATCAAGAGCCTCCCCATTAGTCTCTCTTTTTCTATTCCTACAATTAAATGAACCAAGCTTCCGCAAGAAATAACCTTCCCTTGAATTGTTGAAATTTTTTGTTCAATAATTCAAGAGCCTTCTCGTTAGTCCCTTCTTCACTACTCCTACAATTAAATGAACTAAGTGAAGACAAGAAGGAAGTTTTATTTCTAACACAATAGATTTTTTATTAATGAAAGTACCCCTTTTAAGTGTCCGTTGTTTGATTGGAGATTGAAGTTAGCAAGTGCCAATGCAATGGCTTATTCGATTTGTTTTCAAAAAAAAAAAAAGAGAGAAGAAGTTTGCAAGTGGTTTTGAGAAAACAAAACATCGAAAGGTAGGCAATAAGAGAGGGCATTCCCTCCCCCAAGTTCTTTTCAAAGTGAGGTAGGTGAGATATTTAATGAGGGCATTTGACCGTCATGTATTTGTAGATCTGGTTTCTAGTAACTCCAAAAAGGGGATGGCAGTATTGAAGTGTTCCCCCCTTTCCATGGAGAGGAAGAATCCCATGGCCCAAAGTCCATTTCAAAGGCTCCTTGAGGTTTTTGCCTTAGTAGCATCCTTGCCTAACCTCAATGTCCATGCCTTGGCAAGAGGGAACTTGAAAAGCCCTGCCTTTTGGGTTTTTTCCTCTCAACGTCCCCGCCTAGCATCCGCACCCCTATGTCTGTGCCCTAGCAAGAAGGCACTAGAAAGGTTCAACCTCTTCAATTTTTCTCTCAACATCCCTATCCAACATCCCTAGCCCAATTGGAAACATAAGGGCTACCAAGCTAAAAAAGTCAATCCAAAAAATCCTACACCATCTCTCTTGGAGGTTGAACCGTAGGAGACCCTAAACCCTACTAGACCCTGAACCTTATATTTTCCAAAGCATTATTCTTTTCTTCCACCAATTCATAGGACAAATACTTAAGAGGTAATAACCTTTGTAAAGACTTCCCCCAAAAATATAGAAACAAAGTACTTTTGTAGTTATATATTTAAACATTCCTCATTTATTCCTTTCTTTTACTATTTGCACAATTAAATGTTAAAGCCAATTTGGGCAAAAAATAAACTTTACTTATATTGTATGGTACAAACTTTGAATGAATCAAGAGACTCCCTTTTAGTCCCTTCTTTTCTATTCCCTCAATTAAAAAATAGAGCAAGCTTAGGCAAGAAATAAGCTTCACTTTTGTGGTGGGAAAAAAAATTATGATTGAAGTGTCCCCCCTTCTTTTCTAATTCCACAATTGAATTATCCAAGCAGAGGCAAGAAACAAATATGTCTCATGTAGTGAAAGAAGAACATGCAAATGACTCAAGTGTCCCCTCTTCTTTCCTAATCCGACAATTCAATGATTTCAACTTGGGCAAGAATTAAGCTTCACCTCTATTGTAGAAAAAAATATGGATGAAGTGTTGCCTCCCTTCTTTCCTTTCTATTCCCACAACTAAAGGATCCAAGCTTAAGTAAGAATTGACCATCACTTCTATTGTGGAAACAAAATAAATAAATGTTGAAAGTGTCTCCTCTTCTTTTTCTAATCAATCAATTAAATGATCCCAACTCAAGCAAGAAAAAACCTTCACTTCTATTGTGGAAAAAAAAATGAATGATTGAAGTGTCCTCCCTTTTTTTACATTCCCATCACTAAATGATCCAAGTTTAAGCAAGAAATGAAATTCACTTCTATTGTGGAAATGTGTAAACAAAATAATAAATGTTTGAAGTGTCCCTTCTTCTTTTCTAATCCTACAATGAAATAATTCCAACTGAAGCAAAAAAGAACCTTCACTTCTATTGTGGAAATAGAAATTTGATTGGAGTGTCCTCCTTTTTTTTCATTTTGACCATTAAATGATCTAAGTTTAGGTAAGAAACAACCTTGGCTCCTTTAAAGGGAATAGAAATATAAATGATTCAAGTGGCCCTTCTTATTTTGCATTCCCACAATAAAATATTGAAGAAAGCTTGGGCAAGAAATAACCTTGACCATTGTTGTGAAAAACATCGAAAATGATTCAAGTGCCTCCCCCTTCCTTTTTTTAATTTGCAATTAAATGGTATAAATTTAGGAAACAAACAACCTTGATTCCTATAGTGGAAGGAAAAATGTAAATGATTCAAGTGCCTCTTGTTTGGTCCTTCTTTTTCTACTACCACAATTAAATGAACAAAGCCTAGGCAAGAATTAAGCTTTACTTCCTAGGGAGGAAATTTTTACTTAATCAAAGTGCCCCTCGGAAACATCCATTGTTTGATTGGAGGTTGAACTTGGCAAGTGCTAGTGCAAAGGCTTCTTCCATTTGTTAACAAATAACAAAGAAAAAAGAGAAGAATAAGTTTGCAAGCAATTGTGAGGAAACAACACATCAAGAGGTAGACCACAAGAGATGGAATGCACTTCCTCCCCAAGTCCTCAATTCTTTTGCAAATTGAGGTAGGTGAGGTATTTAATGAGGGCATTTGATTGTCATATACTTGTAGATTTGGTTTGTAATAACTACAGAAGGGGCTGGCAACATTGAAGTATTCCCTCTTTCTATGGAGAGGAAGAATCCATTGTCTCAAATTCCATTTCAAAGGCCCCTTGAGGTTCCCATCCCGGCAGTGTCCCCGCCTGACCTATGCGTTCGTGCCCTAGTAGGAGGAAACTCAAAAGGCCCCACCTTTTAATTTTTTCCTCTCAACATCCTTGCCTAGTTTCTGCACCCGATTGATACATCCGCGCTATGGCATGAGGGAACTGGAAAGGCCACGCCTTTGGTTTTGTTCGCCCAACATCCCCACCCCGACGAAATGTTCGTGCCCTACCTATCTGAACCCTAGTCTCAATGCCAAAGCATCCCAAATGGTGAGCCTTCCCTTGTAAATCCTTGAAATTACTAGTTTTACACACACGTATAATGCAAAAAATGATTAATTTGGTTGGCAAGAACACTTTCATTTGGGGTAGGCTAAGGCATCTATAGAATCCTTTTTTCAATGTGTATTCCTAATTAATGGAAAAGTATTCATGAATAGGCCAACACATGTACATTAAGGAATATATGCTTTAGTAATTTCTATACAAGTATGATGTAGAACAAAATATATGACAATGGCATTTGAGCCTAATATTACTTCTCAACTAGAGAGAATGTTTGCATGTCAAAACATGTACAAATAGTTGGTCGTAAATGACTAAATGCTCCAAATTTTTTTTTAAATCCTATATACAAATATACAATGTTCCTATGCTCCTATGTGTATCTCAAAAATGCAATAATTATCCATTAGATGTTTTTCAAGAGCTTTGGAGGGCCGTTTCAGGCCTATCCCCCACCCTGTTCCCATAGCAATGAAGGAACGGCTGATTGCTGTCAGCCGTCATAAAGACTAAAAATAAATAAATTTTATTTTTTATTTTTTTTGCCCTAAAATTGCAAAAGAAGTCGAACAAAAACAATTTCAAAAAAAAAAGATCTAATGTGGCCGCCTCCCGACCACATCAACATGCTGAAGTGGCACAGTTTGCCAAGTTCCCCATTGCAGGGAACTTGCAGTCTTCTAAATGGCCGGATTTCATCTAATGATGATTCGGTGACCATTGTACAAATTTCATGCTTATTCAGGATGGCCCTCGGCACAGTAAAGGTCCTCAATCCTTCTTTGATTCGCTTTCTCTCTAATCATGAAATCTCTCATTAAGGTTTGTATTTGAACACAATGATGTTTTTGTTGTTCAAGTTTAGTCTCTAACGCTTTAATCTTTTTCAACAATGTCTCATTGCCTTCAATAGGCTTCTCCATTTCCTCACCCATTGAATGTAATAATTCTTCATCAAGTTTAGAGAGGCATGTTGCATTTTTTGGGGAAAGCTTGAGTAGTTCTTAGTCCCACTTGCCTAGTTCCACTAGGCGTTGGGCAATAGATACTAACAGATTAAACAATTGCCTTGATACCATGTTGTCAGCTCCTATTTCTCCCATTCCAAGGTAAGCTCATTCAATGTCTTCTCCTTGTAGTACCTCTTCCAAAAACTATTTGACTTCAATACTCCTAAGAGTATTCATTTTTTCGTCCCTTTCATCTATTGAACATCCGGATTTGAGGTCAACATTAGAGTTTGCAGACCAGTCCACGCATGCATTTGGAATGGATCATTACCGTGTTTTGCCTTTGAGAACTCTCCTTGCCCTTCAAATTTTCGTTCTCTCGAGATGTCAATGCTCTACGGAGCTCTCATAATTGAGCTTTTAAATGTCTTCAGAGTATGCCAATCGACTTTGTAGTTTAGCTTCTCCTCCACATACACCATAAATAAGATTACAAGCTTACATTCATTTCTGGCTACAAAAGTAGTGCCATATAGAAGTTGATATACTTGGATGCATCTTTTAAGGAAGTTAGAATCCCGACAACAGTGGAGGTTTGCTACTTGGTACTTGCAATGTTTTTTATGCTCACTATATGCAAAGACTTTATCTATGTGTCACCAATCAATATAGTTTTCACACTTTTGGGGGGTTCATGGTTGTGGTTCATTTTTCCAACCTAGAAAAGCATGGTTGGTAGGGTCAAGTAGAATATGCAAGCGCTTCTTGGATATCTTGCAATTGCAAGACCTCCCCTCATCATGAGGCCTCATTGCTCTAGGAACACTACAATTTGTATCGGTAGATTGGAACATACTACACAACAGTTTTTAGAACTTCATCATATAGAACTCTTCATTACTACAAGGTGTACGAGTAATTGCATTACTTTATCACTTCTAGAGAATAGGTTCAAGCAAGCAAAATGTGGCATGAATGGGTGATTCACGTAGAAGACGCTCCAACAAGAAGCTCAAAGGTGAAGTCCAAGATTTAGGGGCAAATGGATGGCAACATTTGTTAGGTGGATATTTATTGTGTTGGGGTGCGCAAGCACGTAGACAACAAAGGCACAGACGTTGAGTCCTATTGATGACATCCTCGCTTGTCTGTCCACACATGGACGTTGGGCCTTGGTAATGAAGTCCATGCCCGGACTTATTTCCTTCGGTGGGTGGATGGGCGCGGACACTAGGCTATAGCAAGGGTGGGGACAGAATGCATGGTGTTGATGATGTCCCCCCCTCCTAACTGTTTGAGTTTGTGCTCCACCCCCTTCCATCCACGCTCTAATGTTCTCTATCATCCATGCCTAATATCTTGGTGTCCCTGCCTATTTCTGTTGCATCTGCACCCGGGTGAGATGTCCCTACATAAGCATCTCTAGTTCCCGCCCCTCCCAAGACAAAGTATATAGCCATAGTGAGGTGCATCTTTCCCCATGTTTTCTACCTAGGACTCTATTCCTTGGTCTTCAATTCCTTTGGAGATCCTTGTGTGAGTCTAGTTGGATAGAAGGATGCCCTAGTTTGTTGTTGAGGTGATGTCAAAATCAGTTCAAGCAATATTCCAACGCTAACTGCTGTTACTTGCACTCAATCCTATAAGATACCCAAATTTTATTTCCACTCAATAGAAGGAGGGCATTCTCCTGAAACATCGAAAATACAATGGAAAGTACTCGGAAGCAAATGAAAGAGTAGGAACCATGGTACAATTTTTCGGAGGACAGGACCAAAGTGAGCTGCATTTTCTACAATAGGACATTCAACTACAAACGTAAGCAGGCTTTTGCCCACTACAGATATAGTGCCAAGTTAGAGAAGGAAATGTATCCCAGCCTTCTACAAGCAGTACAACATAGATTTGCTAATTGTGCAAACTTTGTTCTGCCACAAAAGAGTCTCGAAGACATGCAATCTATGGAGTCGGTTCCAAGTGGTCCAATTAGACTTGATTCAATGGCAAGTTCAAGTCAATCTGCTCAGAATGAAGCAACGGGAGTGGCTACACGAGACGGTGAGAATGTGACTAATGAGATGGAGCCTCTACCTAGATCACATAGTCTTGCTACATTAAATTCCATGAGATTTGGGTTGTTGCGTTAGCAATGCATGGTGGATGCCTTGAACATTGCAAAGAGGAAGGAGTTAGATGAGAAGTAGGCATCTTTTTTCTACCAGGAAAATGTGGCATTCAATATGGCACAGAATCCTACTTTCCTTGAGGTAGTGAGGGCAACCTTGTTGATGAGGTTTGAATACTATTTGCCTTCTTACCATCAATTGAAGACTCAATTCATTGAACCCAAGAGGTTGCAAATCCAGAGCAAGATAGAAGCGAAAACAAGTTTTGCGGTGAAGAATTATTGAGTAACACTATGTAGCGATGGTTGGGATGATGTAACTCACTGATCCCTATTGAACATGATGATGTCATGCCCCATTGATGATGTTTTTTTGGGGTCCATCGACACTATCGGAGAAAACAAAACCATATCCTATAGTGGATAAAATGAAAACATTCATTGAAAAGGTGGGTTCCCAATATGTGACACAAATTTGTATGGACAATGCAACAAACATGCTTGGGACAATAGATAATATTATTGCTACCTACCCACACATCTTCAAACAAGGGTGCATGGTACAAGCACTGGATCTTTTGTTGGAAGATTAGGCCTAGGTGCATGAATTCAATGATTTAATTGAGAGGGCCAAAAGTTTGTGCCAATACATCTCAAACCATCATGTGACAATGTTTGATTTTCATGAGTTGAGTCCAAACAAAAAACTCATAGTGCTTGCAGAAACACGCTTTGCTTGTCATTTCCTCATGATGAAACAATTGGTTGTTCTTTGAGGAGTCTTGTTGGACTTGAAAGACAAACCATGTATTCAACATTATTTTGTGGGGCTATGGAATGTACAAGGTGGTGACCAAGCTACTTCAAGAAGAGCTAATGTAGTGTCCACCATCAAAAATCTTGGTTTTTGGCAAAGATGCACAAACTACGTTCACATGATGGAATATATGTTGAAGGCCTTTAGTGTGTTTGATGGCAAAGAACCAGCCATAGGTAGGGAGTGGTTGGTAATGCACAACTTGCAAGGTCATGTTTTTTCATTCAAAGATCCACCTTTTAGTGTACGATTGGACATAGCGAACACCCTTAAGACAACCTTCACTACCAGATGGGACATTGTATTCAACGACATGCACTATGCTACAACCATTTTGAACTTGTACATTAAGGGTCATGCGGCCCTTAATGTTGATGGAACTGCTCTTCGTGCATTGTCTCGGGTCATCCGAAAAATGGAGGACATAGTGGGTGTGCGTTATGATGTCGTCATGGCAGAATTAAGAAAATATGAAGAGAGCTCCATGCGCTATAGCCCTACTATAGCACCCAACATCCAAGTGGAAAACATGCTTCCCTACAAATGATGGCATAGGATTGCAAACAAGGCCTTGTCCAAAATCATCGTGCATCTTTTGTCCCTCATGTCTTCGACATAGTCTTGTGAAAGGAACTAGAGCATGTATTTTTTTGTTTGCAATATGATTCGGAATCACTTACATAGCATTGAAAAAGGCACAGTCTTTGGTATACATCTATACCAATAGCCATGTGCTTCGTGAAAGACCAAGGGCCAATCTGGTCCATTGGTATGATGCAAAATTCTTCTTGGAAGATTCTAATCCCGATGCCCTCAATTCTGTTTCGATAGGCAAACCTAATTGCGAACGTCATCATGAACTCAACATGATGTGAGAAAAAGAAGACAAATTGGCTAATATGGAAGCAAACTGTGCACCTTAAGGAAACTAGGCACTTCCAACCTTCCAAGCAAACTACAATCTTTGGAGGGAGGGCACTGATTGCCTCAAGGAAGCAAGGTCGTACTATGGAAATGGGGAAGATATTGAAGACAACATCCCTCATGATTGTCTCGGACCTAATCATCATCATAGTCCTTCGCCTCCACTTCTTGAGAATGAAGACCTTGTAGAAATCCACCCTTTGTCTTCTCTTTCGAAGTGAGATGATTTGAATGCTGCAAACTGTGATAATCATGATAACCCCCTCAATGATGACCTCACCAATAGGAACCTCCCTCCACAAAATAACAACGGGAATGGAGATGACTTCAATGATGGCAATGGAGGGAATATGGAGAACCACACAATTCCACTCCAAAGAGAGTCTACCCACAATGGTGATCAAAACACAAGGCCAGTGGGGAGGGGTGGATCGTTTGGCGGCAAAAGAGTCATCCAAGGACTTCATGGTACAAATGTTGCAAGTACTGAAATCGCACCCACCATCGTAGCAAATCAATTGAGTGATAATGTAGGAAGGTGTTTTGACCCTAATCATGTAGAAATTGATGTTTTTGCATTCAAAGAGGATTTCACCATTCTACACTTTCATGTTGTGCCATCTATAGTTTTTCGTGTCCAAAATACAGTGGTGTAGCATTCTACAAACCCCCCTTGTACTACAACTCAAAATCCCATGTCTAAAGCTACCCAACAAGGGTTAGGCTCTGTGGGGACTACTCAAGCTACAACTCCAAAAGTTTCCAAAGTTGCTATTAATGGTAGACCCCCTCAACCCCCTTGTACCCACGAAATGGGTTGGTATGGGTTGTAAGGTTGCGAAGGTCACAAAGGTCGTGGAAGAAGGAAAAATAGTGAAGCATCATCGTCAAGGCCTCTCAAACATCCTCTCCACGGAATTGGGGCACGAGACTCCAATGTGGTGATAGAACCATACATAGATGTAATTATTCCAAACCCTACTGAATCCACCCCACCATTTGTTGTTCCTCAAGTTTCAACGGGCCCCACTATTAATTCTGATGCAAAGAATCCCCATGCACAACGACACAAAAAGTTTTGCCAGAACCATGGCCTAGGTGATTGAATTCTGGAGCTTCAAAATCAAAACTCAGAAATCAAGGACGATATGACCTCAAATGGTGGCATCAAAAACAATGGAGATGGAGACAATGAAGGCTACTATGACGAGGATGACTAAGATTGCAATGAGGCACCAGAGGATGATGATGTTGTCATTCGAGATGCTAATCCAACAGGTCCCCTTAACCAACTACACTGCAAATCAAGTCGTTGGAGTATGTGAAGAGCATCGAAAGTAGATCTTTTAGATTATTCTAGTGATAGAGAGACTAAAGATCTATGATCATAAAGAAGGAGTATCTTAGATAACCAATGAAGAAGTTAGTGTGTTTTTGAAGTATAGATTCATTGTATTGCTATTTTGTTTTGTAGTGCATGAAATCTATAAATGTTTTTGGTTATCATAAAGACCCCTACATGCATAATGTTTTTCAATTTTGTCATGCGTGTTAACCCCTCAAGTCCCAAGGACATCTTGACAATGGAGGTTTTCATTGAACTGTTGCACTTTGATAATTTTTTGTACATACTTGTGCTTGAAATTTTTAATTTAAATTGTACAAAAGGAAAGACTACTATGTGTAGTATGCATGAAATTAATTATAGAAAAATTTCTACCATTGGGTTTTAAGATTAGAACAATTTTGGATGATGAACTTAATAGGCCCAAAACATAGTTCTTAGAGAGAAATTTATAAAAGGATGTGGGATGTTTTCCCCCCCTAAAAAAAATCGTCGTGGAATTTAGGGAAAATGTGCTATATTTTTATTTAAAATTTAGAAAAATAGAAAAATCTCTCAAATTTGTGCACACCCTAAAGCCATAAGGTGTAAAAAGCCAAAATCAACTAAATGGGATTGTATACAATTTAAAACAAAATTATATATGCATTAATTTCAGAAATTTAACAATTAATATTATTATCAAAATATTTAGAACATCTTCCAAAAATTTGGAACCATACTAACTATATTGTCTTTTTAATGACAATAGATTGAACCTTTTATTTTGAAAATTGCTAATTATGAAAATTATAATTTTTTTTCCAAATCTTCTTTTCTTATATAGAGTGAAGACTAAAATTTCAAAGAAATAGTTTTTTTTCCATCTCTTTCATTGGGAAAAAAAAGAACATAGTTCCAACTACTCCTTGTAAGTAGTGGACCCAAGGTCCATGCCCACTTTAGAGACATTTCCACCCGCACCCATACATCCGCGCCAAAACATCCTTTGCTAGAGTGTGTCTTAGTCCCTCCCCAAACATCTACGTTCACGCCCTAGACCACATGTCCACACCCAAGCATTTCACATTTCCACACATTTGCATTCATGCCCTATCAACAACATCTTTGCCTCTACAAAGATGTCCTCGCCCTATCAACGTCTTCACCCCTACAAAGACGTCCTTGCCTAGGCACATGATGTCAATGCCAATTAGCATCCATGCCCACACCACTTCGTTCCCACTTACACTATTGTCCATGCCCTAGTGTCTGCATCTGGTTCCAACATAGAATGACACATCAGTTACTTAAGGTAAATAAAAGTAACTTCTTTTTATCCTAGGAAAAATTTCGGGACCTAGGAAATTGAAGTTGGACCAATTGGAAGAACCACTTGGTTGTCCAATCCAATTTGTCCGTCCATCTGGGACATCCGGTGACCCTAACTCGTCCAATGTGACAACCTTGGACCAAGTCAATTAAAATGGAAAAAAAGGACAAAAGAGAAAAGGACTTCATAAATTCCAGATTTTAGAAAGTCATTAAAATGTCCTTTGCAAATGTTCAATACATATCTACCCAACAAGATTATAATTTCTTAAAAATTTACTCAAACATCTACTAAAATCATAGTCTCTTTTATGAATTTAAGTACCTAATCATCTTTAAAAAGTCCTTGAAAAATTTGTTGATAGCAAGTTTTTCACACCAATTTATTTTTTTAAATTGCCTACACTTTCATAATATGCTTTAAAAAAATTAAATAACATAGTTGGTATTTACAATAAAGGTTAATTCTCCAAGATGAACTTTTTTTCCTTTAGTTTTTTTCATTGTACCTTTCTAGCATTTGAAAATTGGTTGTGTGCAATTTTTGAAATTGTTACACAATTTTGAACCCATCAACCATGCATTCACCCAAGGGAGGTTGTAAGGTGACTTGTGAAGGGGTGAGGATGAGCTTATATATAGCATTCATGTGGAGGATGTAGGTAGTGGTAGGGGACAAAAGAGGATGGGTAAGGATTTATTGATGGAAGGGGGACTTTGTTATGTCAAGGCAAGAATTTTCATTATATTTAGGTGGGGATCCTATTGTGTTTGGGTGAGGATTCATTGACAAAGAAGGGATGTTGTTATGTCTAGGTACGGATCCTATCACATTAGACTGGAGACTCATTGACAAAGCAAGGACATTGTAATGATTGGGTAGGGACTTTCATGGTGTTTGGACGGGGACTCTAATGAAATCATATTTTGGAAACTTCTTCAATGGATCTGGGTGGGGATGGATCTCAACAGGGATTGAAATTTATTAAGGCAGGGAAGGATCTTAGTAAGGACTCAAACCAATCAAGGTGGGACTTAATTTTGTTAGGGCACGGAATTTATGTTGCCTTGTAGTAGGAATTTATGGTCTAGGTGGGGACTTTACCAATTTGGGGCATGGATGTGTCAAATGTACTTCTAGGTGACAATAAAATGGCTATAAGGTTCGAAAAAATTGCCACTGCAACATGAAGGGTCAACCTATACAAACAAGTCGTAGGCATAGACAGCCATATGAAGACTCAATTTGGTAGGAGAGGTTTGGGGTTCAACTCCTACCATTGGGTCTTGGTTATGGAAATGAGACATATTTAATAAACACATAGCAACTTGTACATGTTGAAAATTCAATTGTTTTTTTGAAAACAACTAAGATATCCATTAGTGGAAGGACATACACTTTGAACGTTTGCCCCTATGATGTTTAACAATGTCTAAGAAGAAATCCTATTTTTGTCTATCTTGACAAGCAAAAAACTATTGAGTTCATTTTTCAATTTCAAGAAGGTATTCTTAACCTGAATACAATATTGAACTTCATATAATGTTACTCCAATGTATAGACTTGAGTCCAACATTCATCATGTTGCTCTTCATCAACATTAGAAGGAAGTAGGTTGCTTTGCATTAGTAAATAGTGATTAGAAGGAATGAGATGCCTCTTAATAAATAGAGTCTCAAAGAATTAGCAATGATGTTTTAAAAGCCAAATCTTAGCAGTGTAATATAGATGCACACCCTTAAAAACACACCAAAATTTCTAAAAATATAATTAGAAGCTTCTTGAAACTAAACTTTTTAGCTAAACCTTTGTTAGCACAACTTGTTGTATGAATCCAAGCATGCAATGTACAAAGAAACTTGAGTTCAATAGCATTGCATTCAAAAACTTAGACAACATTAAAAACATTAAAAAAAAACAATGTGTTACTCTTTCTTTCAAAATTGCAGGAGATTCACAACAAGTCTAAAATCTAAAAGTAGTAGAACAAATGAGAATATGTACATACCTGTGCTTCAACATGAACAACCCAAGGCAATTGTTAGGTTGCAAGTGGGAAGTTTCCCTAATGCAAATGAAGTGTTGAAAGATCTTGAGGAGAGGAACAAATCCTAATCCTAATGTTAATAGATGGTCAAGATGTATCATGACGTGGTGCTAATCAACGTACATCAATTTATTTCTTCAAAAAATAAAAACTAATGACATTGCAAAGGTTTCATCCAACAACTTGAGTTGTCCACATTGGAAACCTTGAAGATAACTCAAATTTATTGTTTCAAAAGGGATTCATTTTGACAAAATATACTATGACATCCTTTTCTACATAGGTAGACAAATGGCGTGGTGATTTCTACATAGAACTCTTGCTCATTTGTGTTTGGAAGAACATTGTTTGCATTAATTGTAACATGAATCATATATGGCAAAATTATGCTAATATATGTTGTTTACACTCTTAACATATTCTACTAGGTTCAACAAAGTTCTCAACACAAATGCACTTCTTGACTCTAACAACTAGGTAGTAAAAGTAACTATCTAATACAAAAAACATTAAATAAAACATGGATTTCAAAATGGTATTCTTCTAGAATTTGAATATTTTGGACCTACCTATACATGTATTCAAACCAAAAAAACACAATTTAATGGACTAAATTGACTATTTTACAAGTATCGAGTAATCACTCAAACATCTAAATCCAAAATTGGCCTCTATTTTCTAGTCTTTGTTTGGGAGGGCTTTGGAGTTGAATTTGAATTCTTTATGGAAGTTTTGGAGGTACCAATATTGCCTTCTAAACAATTTGTTTTGATTGAAACCTATGATGTTGGGTCCAAATGAATGGTAGGTTGAATACTAGACATAGGTTGAGTAGATTTCATGACCTTTTGTAAAGGAGAAATTTGTTTTAGCCAATCTTTTGCTTTAGAAGACATTTCTTGGATCTTATTGTTGTTCTACTTCAAGCCATTCTTTTCAATATTTGGGCCCAGTAGTACATCAAAAGCATTGTCAAGAATATTCTAGAAAGTTAAAAACTTCACTAGAATGCTTTTGTTGCATGGATTCTAATGCTTTACAAACATTCATTGTCAAATAAAACCACCATATCTTAAGACCTAATACATGTTCCACAAAAATTCCTTTAAAGTTTACATTGGAATACATTCCAAGCATTAAAGGTAATCATTAGAAAATGGAAGAGTATGTAGGTTCCAAAACTCACCCTTTGAATACAAAAGAATTCTTCATTATAGATGATCTTCATAGTTCTATTTGCTCATTGAGAATGAGTAAATGAATCCAATTTCTCATCAATGAAGAATATACTACAATTGTGTTGTAGTCCAATGTCCATTGTGTCTTGCTTGAATTGGGGTTGAAAAATTTGGAAGGATAACTCTTGAATTTTGAAAAGCACATCATTGGGAAGCAAAGAACTTTCAAATAAAAAAATGGAATAGAAAAGTGGGTGCAAGAGAATGAAAAATCCACAATAGGAGAAACACAAGAAGAAGAAATTTCACTTTTGTACAAAAGGTTGAAGTATGGTTGAAGTTAGTATGCAAGAAGGATTGGCCCCACAAGAGTGGACCAAATACAAAAGCATGTAAAAAAAAAGTATGCATTGGTAAATCCTAAACTATGAAGATCATAGCACATGTCATACCTTTTAAAAATCTAGCTTTCGATTTTCATTCAAAGTCCTTGGTTCCTGAGTTAATTATAGTAACTTCAATTGTATTGTACTTGTACCCTCAACCCCAACCATTATTCCTATTGTGGATCCATGTGAACTTTGCTTTGTCTTCTATCATCGCTTGAACAAAGCTTTCTGGCACCACTACAGTTACTAGATTCAACAAGAACTTTGTTGCCAACAATAGCAACATTAGTCGTAGTTGCTTTGAAAATACTTGGAGTCCTAGCTACAATCACCCTTATGGCTTCCACCCTAATGCCTCTATGTTGACTATAGTGTTCTCTACTTCCTTGGCCATTGTGCTAGTGAGCACGAAGCTCCACTAATCCATCCATCGCCCATTAACCCTAGTGTGGCATCTGAAGCACTATAAAGTATGCATTGTTAAACCCCCATGCTAACATTGTTGTACAAGCACAAAGGATGGAACTGGAAACTATAAAAGAAGGGCAATTGGCATGTCTACAAAGAATATGTGACAACCTTGGCAAGGTGAATTTGTGTTGACAGAGACTAGTATTTTTGCACAAGGTTGTTTTGAAAAGACCATGAGAGGCTAAATTGAAGATGAGTCTAAAAGCATGCTACAAATTTGTTGGTTGATTATCAACCAAGGGAATTTATGGGGTGCCTTAGCTTTCTTCCCTTCTTTTCACATGTCATTTGGTAGTTTTCTATGGTTACATAGTTGTTACCAAAGCTTAATCATTTAATTTGGTAAAAAACCTAATTGTTTTTGGCATCTCAATCATTTTTCAAAAGCAATTGGTTAAAAAATTGACAAATAAAATTACAACTCAATACAAATACTAATTTGAAGGCAATTCATCAATTCAATGTAATTTGCACATGATCATACTAAGATAGTATGTTCATCTTAAATAATTTTTTTTTAAAAGTAAATTTTTTTTTGTTCATTATGGGGCTAGATAGCCAAATCTACAAAAAAATGTAAAGATGGTTTGTCAAAAATTCAAAGTATCCAATAACAATAGATTGAGTTGAATACCAATCTATCATTTTGACCATCTACCTTTAAGAAATTTTTTGATGGAAAAATGAAGAAATTACTTCATATACATTTAGTGAAAATGAAGAGTAGAGAGGTTATTTGTATAATGGAATCCATTTTCCATCATGAATTCTCCACAGACCAATCTCTAAAATATCAACAATGTTGTATGCAAGAACATGATTCTTCAATTACAAAGGTCCGCTCTACAATCATTGCCAACTCATGTGTCTTTTCCTTTTGAGCTTGTGACTCCAAGTCTTTTCTCTGCATTGTTTTGACAATAATGCCTAGTTGCTTTTTCTTGGACAACTTCTCAATGCAATGGGATTTCAAGTATGTTAGACACCTCTATTATCTCTAAAAATTGGTATGCAAGTAATTAACATAATTTCCTATGCCAAGTGAGAATTTCCAAAATTGAATAGTGCCTCTATTTCCACAAAGTTGAATCAAACTATATACTTAGCCTTTTGGGCAATTGAAGGTGCAAAGATTTTTTCTTCTAACTTCAAAGGTTGTAATCTTGCAAACTAAGCAATCAAATGGGCTGAAATTTTCTCTATACATTCCTATAGTAGTCTAGAATAAATATATATGGTTTTAAAATATTTTTATTTTTCAATCATGCTCAATCGTACTAGAAAGTTATAATTTTAGATACTTTCTATAAAACATAGCCAAAGAACTCTAGAGGTTAACTTATTCTTTTAGAATGACATTAAAACATAATTGTAGGCACTCTACTCACATTGAATACTAAGCTTTTGGTGCTACAATCATACCTCTAAGTTGCAAAGTGGATTAAATGTTATTTTTCACTTCAAATCCATTTCATAATTTTTTGGACCCCATCTTGTGGCCCAAAGTGTTAAAGATGAGGCCAAAACCTTAATTTAGAGAGAAAAAACTCAATATGATTAAATTGCATGCAATTTTGGGGACCCAAAGATACCTAGGTAAGATCAAAATCTTAATATACAAAAATGAAAACTTTGAAGAAGACAATTCAATGTGACTAGTATCCAATATCCTAAAGGGAGTTACTCTCAAGAAAGTGTAAAAAATTTCAACCCCCTTAAACCCCCCTTTGGTTTTGTTTCAGAAATAGTGTCTAAAATTTTAAAATGCTAAAAAGGGTGTCCAAAAGAGTGTTGAAAGTAAATATCAAAAAAGAATGACAAAAGACATTAAAAATGTTAATATATACTTCACTTTTAAAATTCATAACTAATCCTCCAAAAGGTAAAATAATATGAAATGCCTTAAACTAGATTTAATTTCTTTTTGAGTTCCTAGGAAAAATTATTAAAAGAAGGTTTGAGGGATCTACCACCTCAAAAAGGGTGATTATCTCCCCTCACCTACTATATATTCAAAAAAATATTCTCTTGTGTACATGTAAAAATTCATTGGGTTTGTAGTAGAAGATTCAAACCCCTATGCTAGAGGTAGGAAGGTCCTGCTTCTTTTGATTCCATTGTGAGAATGTACACTTCAAAGTGTAAGTCCAATTATGCCATATTTAACTACTTTTGGACTATTGAAAGTCCAAAATTAAGAAAACGCAGAAATCTCCCGATGCATGGTGTGAGGCATTACAATAGGAGATTTCTAGATACCGTGAAGTTAATTTTTGTAAATGTATTGCACGGCTCCCGATAGGTCAATTGAAGCACATGAATGTGCATCTCAGGATATACATTAACTGTGAATGATGAAGTAAATAGGGCTCAGATGGATTCATGTTAGGCAATACATTGGGAGATATCTAGATACACAGAAGTTTAGATTTCCCTGAGGGTGGTGCAAGGCCCCATAAGCACACAAACATACATGTCAGGGAAGATTGAAACTCTGAATGATGAAGTAATTGCTACCACTTGGAATGGAGGTAGGGAGTAAGTTACTTGGAAATCTCCCGATGGAGTACAAGCCTTGTAAGGCTAGCACGATCATTTTGTGTACCAGAACATTTTGGTCTTATGCATCTTATGCCCTCCTTAAGTATTCCGGACATGAACAATGAATGTAAAAACTTGGCCTTATTTGATATTAACAAAGTCGTTCGAAACATAAACATTTGAAAGTAGAAAGGTAGAAGATTCCAAAGAATGACAGGACCAAGTCATTTGAAATGGAATAGAAGGAATGAAAATGAATATTGGAAATAGTAACTTACAGTGCAAGAAAGAAGGAAATTGTCTTGCAACATTTTAATAATCGCTTAAGAGATCGAGTACAAGAAAATATTGAAAAGCAAAGCCAATGGAGTGCCATCACTTGCTATGACTATGAAATGGGATTTGGAGGTTGCCCTGAAGGAATAAAAACAAGAACACATTCCGGTCTTCATGAATAAAGTGAAGGCATCCCACACACCACAAAAGATTTCACAAGAACCTGTGGTCCCTAAACCTTGAAAGACAAGAAATCATATGTGGACATGTAGGCTCCCACTTTCGCGCCAGTTAGAAGGAAACATCGAGAGATCTCCCGATGGCCCTACCAATACCATGTTGAGCAAAACAAAGCATCGGGAGATCAACTGATAGCTGTGCCACTATCTAGCCAAGAAAAACAAAGCATTGGGAGATCGAGTGATTGCAAGAAACACCTGCTAGTTTCATTGCGTTTTTTTTTGGAGCGCTATAACTTTTGAATTATGAATCCGATTCCAAAACCAAAAAATCTATTTCTAGAAATCTTTCTTGTTATTGTATTCCTTATTTTTCAGAAATTTTTAAAAATCATTTTCTATTTAAAAGTCAATTTTGTTAATATGTCACACTTTGACATTTAGGGTTTTTTTATACTATTGAGTGGTTTAAACTAGTGATTTTCAGCTGAAACTTCTATGGTATATTAGTTTAGTAGGCATACATGTGCCTACCAAAGGAAATCTAAAAATTCATTATTTTATATCCTCCATGTTCGCGCAAATAGGCCTCGCTTACGCGCACAATTCTAAACAATAGAGATAGTCATGAACTCATTTTTTTGCTCAAATCTCATCATCAAGAAGTCCTCCCAAATGGCCAATTTTTAGTTTTGTTGAAAATTGTTTTTCATATTTTCTAGAAATTAAAACGTCAAAATACGTATTTTCCATGACATATTTTGGGACATAGAATTCTAGCATGGAAAATATGTATTTTGACGTTTTAATTTCTAGAAAATATGAAAAATAATTTTCAACAAAACTAAAAATTGGCCATTTGGGAGGACTTCTTGATGATGAGATTTGAGCAAAAAAATGAGTTCAAGACTATTTCTATTGTTTAGAATTGCGCGTGTAAGAGAGGCCTATTTGCGTGAATGTGAAGGATATAAAATAATGAATTTTTATATTTCCTTTGGTAGGCACATGTATGCCTACTAAACTAATATACCATAGAAGTTTCAGCTGAAAATCACTAATTTAAACCACTCAATAGTATAACAAAACCCTAAACGTCAAAGTGTAACATATTAACAAAATTGACTTTTAAATAGAAAATGATTTTTAAAAATTTCTGAAAAATAAGGAATACAATAACAAGAAAGATATCTAGAAATAGCTTTTTTGGTTTTGGAATCGGATTCATAATTCAAAAGTTACAGCGCTCCAAAAAAAAACGCAACGAAACTGGCAGGTGTTTCTTGCAATCACCCGATCACCTAAAAGCCCTACCACAATTATGATAGATAAAGAAGCGAATTGGCAGATCTCCTAATAGCCGTAATAATTAGGACATAATAGTCGATCAAGGGTCCACCTCCTTTGCCCTATTCAAATTCACAGGGGCAGCTTCTCTACTTTTCCTAGGAATAGTCCGTGATTTCAAGTTAACTTTCATGGACCAAGTCGCGTATACTACAAAAGATGCATCCACCCAAGTGAGAGGTGTATTCTCAACAACCCACTTCCTGTACCAACAATTTTGGTACTTCAATTTCATCGTACTTTCAGAATTATCTGGTCTCCAATATTGGAGTAGGAAATTCTCATTGTTGACATGGCCTTCCTCTTTGCAAACCACACACAGTGCTCTTCCTTGCCAAAAAACACAAATTAAGGGGTCTTTCGGTTGGAGCAGAACCCATGAACCTGGATGAATATCAACCCAAGGATTGAAGCTTTCCCTTGGCACCTCATTTGCGGGTCCGCAATAAGGTTCCAATTCCTCTTCCTCTAGAATGATGTCGACAGGATTAATTAACGACTCCTGGGAAGATGATTTTTGCACCTTCCAATCGTACTTTGGCCAAAAGCCTTCAACCAATTCTGTAGGACATTTTGGAAGTGGCTCCTTCACCTCACACAACACACGCTTCCAATACTCAATGTATGGAGAAAAGGTGGTCGCAAATCCCTTGCATTTGGACATTCCATCTTCCCAGAAATCAATGTACTTCTCATGTCCTAACAGAATCAAATCTTTATTCAAGGTTACTTTCCGTGCCGCTTCCACCGCCTTTTCTTGATTTCCAAATGCTTAGGGAACTTCGCTACCCCACATGTGCTTGAAAGGAACACGTTTAGGGCAACTCAAAGGTAGCTTAGGCCGACCGCTTCGCTCTTTCTTCCACAGGCATTGCAAAGGTCCATTAGATGGTAGCTACTATGAATCAACTTCTGACTTCTTATACTTCATGACAAGGACTCCATGACAATCCACATAGAACCAGAAGAGGTGCTTCTCCCCTAAACTAATCAGTTTAGCACTGCCGCTACACAGGTAACCCTTGATAAACGACTTGAAATCCGCCACCTCTTGGATGAATTCCAACATAAATGAAAATTCTTGGGACTCCATGAAGGCTTTCATAAGGTCCGCAACAACAAATGTATTCTTGCTCTACAAAGCCTTGGATAGGTGGCTAAAATATGCATCAATGTCCTTGTGAGTATGTCCTACTAGTAGAAAACCCACCTGAATTTCCTGGAATACTCCTCTTGCAATAAGCAAGGACAAGAACGCCATGAGATACTGGTTCTTGTTATCTTTAGCGGAGTTGTCAAGCTGAAGATAGAGCTTCTTAGGAAGAGGGCAAGCCCCATGTCAAGCATCCTTTGGAATCAATTTCAAGGCGTCCATACACCTAGATTTCCCTCTAAGTAATGCTTCAAACATTGTATTTGCAAGCAAATAGGGGAAGAGGTTGCTAGTCTCCCGAATCAGTGGACCTTCAAGTTGACGAAATAGCTTAGCCAACGATGAGACAGTGAAGTTCGAGTTGCCTGGCCAGCATGCTGGTCCATAATGGGCATATGCACCGTCGGCATGACCATGAGCAACCATACCAATTACACTCTTAGGAAGCTGACCCAAACCTTGTGTAGCCTTTGTTGTCACCTGCATTCTTGGAAGAGCCGTCTTCCTTGCATCCATTTTGTCGTGAATGATGCATAGTATCTCCTTAGGGTTCTTCTTAGATTCTTCACACCATGTGGCATACAATCGATGGCAAGATGCTTGATGATTCCGATGTTCACTTCGATGCTTCATGAACTCCACAAAGTCCAAGCTTCCTTTTGGTGATTTCAGAATGAATTGCTATAGTTCATCGCACTTCGTACACTTGGCAAAAGAGCTACCTACAGGCTTACTGGAAACGTTATTGAAGTGTTCCTTCTTTATTCTACTAATCATGGACTAGCTGACTGTACAAAGGCCACACTCCACATTCAATTGCAAGTAGAAAACCAAAACTACAATCAAATGCAGTAAGGGTATAGAATTTGAAAGACTATAAACAACAATCACAATAGCAATAGTATCGACAAATGATTTCGCAAAACAACAGTCTAGAGAACTCTGGATGGGATAGAAATAAAATGAAGTCCATTGGGAGACATGTATCAAGAGATCTCCCGATGAGGTAGGAATGAAAAGAAGTCCATTGGGAGACATGTATCAAGAAATCTCCCGATGAGGTAGGAATGAAAAGAAGTCCATTGGGAGACATGTATCGGGAGATGTCCCGATAAGGGTGGACTAAACTGAAGTCTGTAAAGAGAAATGTATTGGAAGATGTCCCAATGCACTACACTCTGAAAGAAACACATAATAATTCTATCCAATCATATTAAAGGTTCACCGGAATACCTCATTAGCGTCAACATGAACGTGCTTCCAGTTGTTTCTTGTAGGGAGGAACTTCAATGTGTCCACTCTCCCATTCCCTATGGACCGCATTTGGTATGGCATTTGGTCAGCAGTGTTGTCGATGATGGCTTTCATTGTACTAGTGACCTGCACTGTTCAAAATTGAGGATGCTTGATCCCTTTGTTCTCGTGGGTCGAGGAAACCACACCTTGCTTGTACAAATCCATGTAATTGTGGTAGGTGGACTTCAGTACTCCGTAAATAATGTACCATGTAGTGGCACAAACTTTTGATCCTTCCAAAGTAATATATTTTCGCTTCCACGTCCAATCCACACTATGCAATTGCCTGCCAGTAGCAATTCCATACTCTCGACACTCTTCAAAAGACTTCAAAAAATATCTTTGTCTAACCATCAACGATTTCGCTTGGGGAGAAAACTCGCAACAATGACTGTCACAACATTTCTCTGAACTGACCTTCCGAATTTCATCGTCGCTAATTTTACGTGTGAATTGTGTCTCCATATGATAAAGGGAGGGTCGACGAACTATAAATTGATACGGCAACTTCTCTCTTCCACCCAAATAGGCAAGGGAATCTTGTACATCAGGAAAGGCACGGAAGTGCTCCATTGTGTCCTTCAAACTTCGACCATTAGGGAACCAACACTTTGAAATTGGCTAGTGAGCGTGGGTCATGGTTACATCATGATCACCCACGAAAACGTCAAGGACGGTCACACCTAAGTGCCCCTCACCAAGGGTAGTATTTTGGAAACTATTGTCCGACCTCCAAGAGTTTATTCGTCCGGATGCCAATAACACACCTACCGCATCGTTCCGATGGACCTCTAGCCCAATCCATTCCTCCTATTGAATAAATGGACTCGAATTGAAATGGAGATCTTCAGTACATTTAACAACATCTGTGGCACTCTACAACATCGTCCGGTTCAGGACATCTAAGAGCATTGTAAAACCCCTTTGGCAAGGTGCGACCCTAAAATACTTAGCTTCAATGACAAAGGATGACAGGCGTATGAGAACAAATACCCATGCCTTGAATGGAATTGGAACTCCAAGCCACTCGCCCTAAGGTCTTGCCTCCACAATAGACCCTACTCCGACTTCACCAAATCCTCAATGATAAAGTTTAACCACGTCCCCTACATTCAATGGCGTGGTTTGGGCACAAGACTCCTGTGACTCACCTTTGTCGGCACCATCGCCAATATATGGCATAATTGCATAATCCATCGACTTTGAGACTGATTCCATCGATTCTGCCCCACTGTCTATACAAACCATATCTCGTGTAGGTTCTGAATCTCTATATCTGCAAAATAAAGGACCCAACGCTAAAGTTAGCGAAAGTCAATTCCAAATGACATTGTCCACAACATGTTAGGGTTAGTCACTACAAATTCATCGGGAGATCTCCGGATCAAAGGAGTGTATAACAGAAAATACTTGCTTTTGAAAAAAGAATTAATATGATGAATTACAAATATTTGATCCCCCCCTACAATAACATAATCCAAGCATCAAACAATCTCACAATGAGAATCCCCAAGAAGACCCCATAGTGGCAAATGTCTGGATAGACCTCTCCCATCTCCCAAGAACACATAACCATTGAGAGATCTCCTGATGGACCCAATAGCCACACAACATAACATTTCATCGGGAGATCTCCCAATAAACATAGCCCAAAAGTAGGAAACAATTCAATAGATGATCTCAACATACAAACAAAAAATGAGGTCCCCATACCCAACTAAAATGATTCTTGAAAGAAGTCATTGGGAGATCTCTCGATGATAGCCATTCGGACTGCTTCCACACTCAACTCATCAAACAATCTCTTCATGATCTTATCGGATATGGATGGATTGAAGTCATCGGGATATCTCCCATTGAGAATGCAGAATTAACGTTTCCAAAGATCATCGAGAGATCTCCCGATGATAATGTAGAAATTTAGTTCACTGAAATCAACAGGAGATCTCTCGTTGATCTTGCAAAATCTCTGTGTTCAAAAGTCATCGGGAGATCTCCCAATGTTCTCCTTGCGGATTGTCCAATGATGTCGTCCGATTGACCTAGAAGAACTCCACCGGTCATCCTCGAAATAAAGTTTCAGAATTATGGCTCTATAGAGACATCGGGAGATCTCTTGATAAGAAAGTAATTCACTAAAAGTCCACCAAAGAATCAACGGGAGATCTCCCGATGGTGCGAATCCAAGACTTCCATACAATACCGAATGTGATTTGTAGGGTCATCTATACACGTAATATATGACTATACAAAACATTTGTTGGGCAAAGGCTACACTACTTCCTCCTTGCTCTCGATGTCGGGTTTGTACTCTATACTAGAGACACTTGGATCAAAGTTTTACTTCGGAAAAAAAATCATTCTACTTCACTGATACGGAGTTCCAAATCTATGATCTCACCTTCTTGCATAGGCCATGAACTAGCGACATGGAATCGGTTTACTTCGTAATTGTTCACAAATGCGCGCATTCAATCTCATTTGTGAATACTGACTTATAGGTGAATCGATCAAAAATCCATCGACGCCCCCTAGACATGCACAAGTTCCACATTCCAACGAAGACGACATTGACACTCATTACATCCTACTCACTCAGTCTCCAATTCCACTGCATTGTCACTCCTAGCATCATCAATCCATCACTGCATTGTCATCATTCTAGAATTCTGCAACTTACTGAACCATTGCGAAAAAAAGAGAATGATACTTGCAGTGAGGGGCTCCAAAAATCAATCGTCTTAAACTTCCCACGCCAGCGTCACTTAAAGTTACAATTTCCTATTCTTCTCACCTTCATTCCACTACTTTATTCACGTTTGTGGAAGAGAGAAAGACCGCGGTCGTTGGGGGTCATCACAAACCTCAAATCTGGAATTTGTACTTCCCGCCTAAATTTGATAAGGGCGCTATGTTCTTGCATTTTGGATTCTCTGAGCACTCTTAATAGTCATGCACGATTGTCTGTAGGCCGAATTTGAAGATGTGGTCTTCTCTTAGATTGTTGACTCTAGTCTTGGAGGGCGTGCCGGCCTACTAGCTTAAATGCCATGGATGAGTTCATCAGACTTCGATAACGGCTCAAATATCCAAAAGTGGAGAGTGTCCGTGTCGGTCTTGAAGTCAAATCTTCCTCTGATTCTTCGAAAGGCCTACTTTCACTATGCTACTTTTGGTCCGTTAAGTCTCCCTCTACAACTTAGTACTCTTGGGTTCTACATCTACCTATTGCACGTTATCAACTTCGTTTGACTATTATTGCGTGGCATCTAGCGGAAGAGTTCAAGCTATTTAAAACACATCCATAGACGTGTATTGTCTTGTTATGAAAAATTCATACTCATAAACATTAAGTTGCCCAAAGTACTGGTCCCTTCATGCATGTTTTCAATTACTTCACCCTAGTTACTTAAAGGTCCATGACTTACTTTAGGGTTTCAGGGTTACTTCAAGGTTTAGGGTTTAGGGTATAGAGTTAGGTTAGGTTTAGGGTTTAGGATTTAGGGTTCAGGGAAAAAGAAAAATAAGGAAACAAAAATTAGAATAGAGTCCACAGTTTCAGTGTTTAGGAGTTCAGGGTTTATGGTTTAGGCATACATTCATTTTGGAATATCTTCCAAAATTGTATTGGTTTAAATTTTGGGTTGTGATTTAAATCTTTGGGGGACATTTTCTTCAATATGTATTGTTGAGAGTCTCGCTTTGCTATAGACCCTTCGAGAAGATATATTCTTTTTTTTAAGAGTTCATTTGGATGGTTCTTGTGTTGTTTTAGAGATTAGAAGGATCGATTTCTATTTCTGAAATCTTTCTTAGAAGATAGAGTAAGTTGAACATTTAGAAATGCATTCTCGTTGTTTGATGTTGTCATTTTTCACCTTGTCTTGTTTTTTATTGATTGCACATTTATAGAGTAAATAATTGTGTGTCGAGACCAAATATATCATACCCTATCTATAGGTGTACAATCTTTCTATAGAATTGTGGGAGGGATGTTTGCCTGTTTTTTTTAATCTACAATGGGAGAACTTTGGGAAACCTCTATGGTTTTCCTTCTAATGCTTATCACAATGTGTTTTTTTTAGATTTGTAGTTTCAAAAGTTGAATGTAAATAAATGACCAATAATATAATTAATATTTCTTATGATATATGCTTAGGTTTAGGGTAAAAAAATGGTGACTTCTCTGATTATGCTTAATTAGAAACATGGGCATTCAATGTCTAATACTTAATCATTGAAGCCTAATATACTTCAAGAATTTGTCCATGTGATATTTAAAATCAAAACATATGAATTGTATATTCCAAAAGAAATTAGTGTTTATAAATGGGATAAGTATTTAGGATGAATTAGGCACATGACATACCAGAAAAATATATTGAAACTTCTCTAATGTAAACTAAGTAATATACCCTAGTTGAAAATGTGCCCCCACAATATTATAAGTACCAATACAATGTTGTTAATCACCACTGGTCTTCTTTCCTTGATTTTGAAGAAATACATAAGTAACATGTCCTTCCATGAGTTCTACAAGTTGAACAATCTCCTTTCAAATAGTTTATTCTTGCAAGTGTATGCAAAATACAAAAGTGAGTCACTCTTCAACAAAGTTTGTGTTCTAATTTAACCCTACTACCAACGATGCTGGCATGCAAGGTTAGAGCTGTGCACCTGTGAGCTTTGAGTGTGGAACTTGTGAGCCTAAAGCCCCCAAAACTTTTGAAGGGAATTTTTTGCACACCAATTTCCTTTGTTAACTTCTTTTTCTAACAGTAGAGAAGAAGTTTCTAATTATAGTGACTATTGTGAACTATGACCGTATCACCTATAACCTTGAATTGTTCTAGGCCTTTTAATTGTCTTCAGATTTTTTCATTGCTACAGGAAAAGAACTTGAAACTGTATTGACAAGTTCAAGCACTTAGTTCAATAAGTAGAACAAGCAAAAAAGCCAAACATTCTAAGTACGCTAGACAAATGTCATTAAAATGGACAAAGGAAAAAAAAATGGGGAATCACAAGAAAAAAATGGGGAAAAAAAATGGGGTCCAAAAGGAAAAAAATGGGTACCGAAAAAAATGGGAAAGATAAGAAATGATTGGGGATTGAAACCCCCAAAACAGGAAAGGAAAACCATAATGAAAGTACAATTAAAAGAAATCCTAAGCACATATGAAAATAAAGGAACAAATAATGGAATTATTTTAAAAGAGTAACTATGCAAAAGTTTAAAAAATGGAAAAACATAGGGGTAGAAAATGAGTGGAAAAAGAATTATATATTCATAATTATATGCCTTACTCAAATAAAAATTAGGGTGGTAGATTTGAACAAGGTACAATTCATGTAAGTAACTAAGTTCTAATTTATTCCCACATTTCATATTTTTTTATTCCACCATCTACATTTTTTCCCAGTGTTTCTTTTTTTTGCCACCCACTACATAATTTTCCACCTACTTCTTTATGTTGAACTATCAATATATATTTGTTTCCCCCCCCTATTGTTTTTCCCTTGACCCATATTAGTTTTACCCCCCTCTTCCACCATTTTTTTCAACTATAACTTTATATAGTTTTAGGGCTTCTTCATTATTTCTCTTCAATTCTAGAATGATTTTGGGTAGTACTTCTTCTATTATTTTGTTTCTTGAGAGTTTAGGGTCATGTGAAGTTGGTACATCTCGTAAAAGTACATTTTCGCTGTTCATATGGCTTCCCTATAGAAGAAGTGATTTGGAAATTGATGAAACAATCATATTAGTTATTTAGTGATGTTGTTTTTGTATAAGCGATTGTAATGTGTCATTTACAATTAGAGTGAATAGTATTAGCTAGGTATGACAGTCCTTAATTCATTGTAACAATTTTAATTTTCTTATGTTATCAAATTTATAGTAAGAAGTACAATATATTTGGTGATGATGAATTCCAAGGGTTTAGGGTTTAGGGTCATCATTTTGGGCCTTCATCATACAATATGATGTCAAAATCGCATCACAAAATAATTCATTTCAAATATGTACTACACATATCTTTTTGATTTAGGATAATTCATATTTGATTTACGGACCTCATGTACTTTGGTAATGATATTTTGTATCATTCTTTGACGTCCTAAAATGTAATAGCATTTCATGTAGAAGTTTAGGGTACATACATGTGTTTATTTTTATAGGTTATTGTCCAAGAACTCAATCACCTTAAACAAATTATATGTAGATGACTCTAATAGTCTTATTTTGAAATTCATGAAAGTCACTTGATTATTTAATGACTTGTATATGAAGTCTTTGCGAGGGTTAATTACTAGGAGTTGAGCTTTGAAAATGGAAAAAAATGATGTACACAAAAATTATGGGAAAATGAGAGCAAGGCTTTTGTGCATAGAAATGTAATGCTTGTGTACATTTTTGAAGTTCAATGCAAACAATCATCATAATTTGGGCCACAATGGGATAGCCTTGCTCCCACTTGTTGCACAAGTGAGTACTTCAATTTTTGTGATCATTTTACGTGGTAGTGTCTAGTAATTTCAAACCCTTGACCAATTATTCCTCCATAACTAAAGAAATGATGAATGAGTATGAAATTCTAAGCAAATTAATCCCCCCTCCTAATTGTAAGCAAGGGATAACTCACTAATGACCCCCTTAACATCATATTCATTAAAATGGGAGAGTGTGGCCCTCTCAAAATAGTATTTGGCCTTCAAAGGTACAATTAGTGAATTGAATGAGCTGTAATTTAGTTTGATGATTACTTAATTAATTAAATCAAAGTAGCAATTTCCATTAAAATGAGAGTCATGCAATCAATATAATGTTTTGAAAAGAAGATTGTATTGTATATGGTCAAAAATTTCATGTCTTTTGCAAACAAGTGTACATAAAATGCCATATGAAATATCTTGATATGGTTTACATATTGCACTTTACAACCTGAATGTTGCAAGTGTAACACTTAAACATGTACTCTCCACAAACAAACCAAAACTCTGAATCCTACTTGTGGTAAGCTGTAGTTAAACATTCATGAATCTAAATCTCCAACCCCTCATTTATAAGAAAACAAAATAATATCCTTCATAGTAAATAATGTAAAAGCACACTATAGACATATAAAAAACAAATATCACTCTCTACTACATATAGCTAACAACATATTTGGACCTAACCCAACTCAACCAATGCTACATTTAAGATGAAGTATACGAAGCCAAATTCCGATTGATGAATTAAATTTGAGCAGCCTGGATCTTGAGCAAACATTGGCAAGTATCCTTTCGAATTTGAGACTTCCATGTAGTCATGAGAGCATTGATTTCTTCCCAAATAGGTGGACCAGCTATATCAACCTACCAACATAAACCTCTTTCACTATCCCATACATTATAGAAGTCTTGAACATCTTGACTCCTTGATGTTGGGCGAAAGTACTAAATGAGAACACAAGTCGGTTTCTTAGGGTTACAGTTCGGATCAAACAACACCCTTGCAATCCAAATTAATGGAGTGTCACCATCAGGGGGTCAAATAGCCACAAGTTCTTTACTCTCATGGGAGAAGACCAGAGAAGTAGTTTTAGCATGATACATCTTGTCATGCCTAATCATAAGGCATTTATGTGGGGAATTATGCGATTGGTAACGATTTGCATAGTACAACTCCCTCCAAACACGAGCAATGGCAAGATGCTTGTCCAACTTTTGCGACCACTTCAGAGCAATGTGAGACCCAAGAAAAGCTCCCTTCCTTAGCTCCTGCAATTTGACACAAATAGAGCACCGAGAAAAATTATCTCCTACCTTTCTCACATTGTACTCTGGAAACCTGGATGATTTGATCTTACTCAAGATTGAAGTTGACACCTCCTTCAAACCAAAAGCAACATTGGCTTCATTGAGTTTTTCAATTTGATCCTTCCATTGAAAGGTAGGCGAAAGAATCATGGACACAACCTTGTCTCCAAACTTGAGAGTCCGGGTACGATGTGGCATGTGATTTGCCTCCTTGTCTAGAATGCAATTCAACGTTGTGGTAGCTTGCTGAGTGTGTTTCCTTGTCTTCACCAACCCTGAATTACCTTGTGCCATTGCTTCCCAACCACTATTTGAATCCAGTTGGTAGCGATAGAATGTAGCCTTTGGGGCCCCAAAAATATGCATCCATGCTTTCATGCACACATTGATCCCCTCAACCATGATCATCTTGCTCCCTTGTGAGTCTCGATGAACTTGTCTGTGCACCTCTGTCTTCATGAAGGCTCTATACTTGAACATTGAATTTTGGTACATGCGTTCATGAAAGGCCTGAATCCTCTCCCTTGAAAATGGTTGAACACAACTCTGACTGCAAAAAACTTTACTGGATAATGCATTCATAGACTCTTGCATGAGGAGGTCCTTCGATTTTAGCGAAATCTTGTAAGGTGGATTTTGGATGATGTTTGTATATGGACGTGCAAATGATGAGGAAGGTGAGTTCAACAAACTTGCTTGGATTCGATTGAAATTATCCCTAGCCTCATGGTGGTATACACTTACTCCATGGCAATGGACAAGCTGAGTAGGCCACACTATCAAAGAGTACACCTACTCCAAAGGGATGTGCACTTCAGAATATATCATTGAAATTTTCACTACAACATGAGTATCTTTGAGCGAACCATTGGCACCAAGCACCAATTCCAAGTTCACGTTGTGGCAAGTACCTTCTCCAACAAGTATACCTTCATTGTTATAGAGAGTAATGCACTTTGTATTCCATACCCGACGTGGAAGTCCTTTGCACTCTAGAATGCCCACATTCATCCCCTCAAGAGCTTGGATCTTGTCATTTGATGAGTCCATGGTGTCAACAAGAATGGCATTGGAGCCCATAATTCCTACAAACCAAACAAATACAACTTTCAATTCAATTGCAAACAAGAACTAAAAATTAGTTGGCATCCAAAAATTCTTGAAATTTCCAATTCAGATTGGGAAGACCTAAATTACACACATTGAATACATTATCATCAAAATATCAATTTAGGTTATCAAGAACAATTGAATATATTAAACCTAAATTGAATAAATTAAAACTGTTGATTTGCATCGATACAATTTGAATTAATATTAAAACCAAGACACTACAACAGACATCAATTCATGTTGGCCCAATCTAAGTCGCAAGCAAGTTCTAAACATTTAAGTCAGTGACAAATTGGATCGACAAGACATGAATTGAAACAACATAAAAAAGATGGATAGCATTGCCGACTCCAACTGATAAGTCCTGAATTATAAACAAGGATAAAATAACCAAGATATTTTGTTTTTTTGATATATAAGACTTGCATATTGTTCTGTATTCATAGATTTAGGATCCGTCGATTCAAATTGCTACAGTGTGAATTAAAGTTCAGTTCCATAGATGGAGTATATATCGATTCACATCAGTACAACATCAATGTCAGTCAGAACTTCCTCATCCAAGAATCTATCAATTCAAAATCATAAGGCCTAGACTACGTTTACTTCCACAATTTGTAGACATGCTGATTCAGATTGATACGACCTGATTTACAGTCCAATACTTTAGATTCAAGAATCTGTTGATTGAAGTTGGATGGATGTGAATTTTGCTTTAGTGTACAGATTTAGGACATGTCATTTCAGATCGACACGACCTAAATCAACCTCAAGTATCAAGCATGTTTCGAGTTGTTACTTCTTGTTACCAAGAGAAGAAGATCACGAAATGAACTTAAACTCATCAAATCATCCATTCTCATCAATAGGTGATGAATTGCACGTACAGGTACATTATGTTTGAAATATCACTTCAGATTATGAGGAATTGAATTGAATATGTTAAAATTGAATTGAATATAATAACACTGTTGATATGAATCGATTCAATTTGAATTAATATTTGGCCTTGAATACTATGGAAGGTATCGATTCATGGTTGCTTGATCTTAATTACGATCAAATTCAAAAGTTGGAAGTCACTATTGACTCAAATTGCTAAGATCTAAATTGAAAACAAGGTGGAATGATTGATGGCATTGTTGATTTCAGATAATAGGGCCAGAATTATAAATAAACTGTACAGAAGACTTGGAATATGAACAAGGATAAATATCCAAAATATTATTATTTTAGAATTATATGACTTGAATCATAAGCAATGTTAATAGAACCAATATATTTTATTTTAAGTGATATATGCCTATAGTTAAAAACAAATTCAACAAAACCAAGATATTTTGGTTTTACGAATATATAATATGAATTGCTTTCTACATCTAACGATTTATAATATGTTGATTCAAGTCGATACGACTTGAATTATGGTTTACCTCTACAGGTTGAGTATATATTAGTTCCTTTCAAAACAAAGTCAACCACAATCAAAGCTTGCATATTTACGAATCTATTCATTCAAAATGAACATCCCCAAATTATGTTCACATCTATAGATTAGGGATATGTTGATTTAGGTTGATCCAACGTGAAATGCAGTTGAAGCTTTTAGACCCCAAAAGTTGAAATATGTAACGTGAGATGTCAATCATGCTTTACTCTACAAATTGAACATGTCAATTCAGGTCGATACGATCTAAATTGCAATTGTTTCAGTTCGCTACTTACTGAATTGTTATCTATATTCGGTGCATATGGGAAATATACATTTAGGTCGGTACAACCTGAATTGCTACCTAAGTTTCTATATTTAGAAACTTTTATACGTTCAGGTTTATAACCTTAGGTACAATGAAGGTACGAATATTCATGAAAACAACTATTCAGGTTGTATCGACCTGAATTGCAAGGTATAAATTACTCATGCATGAAATTAATTGATTGAATCTAAAGGAATTTCATTCATAATGGAAAGAAATGAAGGGGTTCGGGTTTTACAGCAATAAATTTAGAGCCACTATCACATGCATCACGTCTTCTGCAAATTTAGGAATGCAATTGCCAATGACAAAACAACTCTATCAAAATACATAGAAGCACACAGAGGTGTATAATGAAGGGCGCATAATGAATATGCATCAATCTTGTTTTAGATATGGAGTGAAAGGTCATATCTCCAAGCATGATTGCACTATGAACAATGCATCTATAATGAGGAATGAGAAAAAAATGGATTTAGGGTATATGAAGTAGAAGTGCAAACCAGAATGACGAAAAATTTGAACTACATGTGAAGTGGAATTGCAAACCAGAATAGCAAAAATTAGAACCAGAATTACTACCAAAAGCTTCAAGCTCAAAACGCCTTTGTCACAATCAATGTGCTCCAAGATCTAGAACAACAACATGACATAGCTGTGAATCTAAGCGCAAAGCGAGAGAGAGAGGGAACAAGTTGACAAGACAATAGACAATGAGACTATAATCTTAGAAGCATGTCTGGACTTCCACAGGTCTTCTTAGCAGGGGGGAAGAAGGCACCAATGGGAATGAAGGACTTTGAATTTTTGTCTTTAAGGGAAGATTTCTCTTCCACTTGGCAACACTTTACATCCTTTTTTTTGGTGGAAAAGAATGTGCTGCCTATTTTTTTCTAGAAGATTCTTCTTCCATCTAACAAAGTAATGTAAGCCGAAAAGCACAAGGCAAACATTAGATTTATTTTTTCCTATCCGCTATCTTTGGGAACAACGACCAAATGGGGCTTTCCTATTTTCATTACTTTAATCCTCAAACTATGGGCTAATGACTGTGGGAATCACCCCTTTTGGAACCCTCTGAAATCACCTACTCTAAAAAAATCAAAAATATTAATTGCTAGTCAAACTACAATGAAAAATCTCTCCTTTTTGCTCAAATTAAGGAAATGAATACTTGCCATTCTGTCCTATAGAGAAGAATTTTCTGCCAACTGTTGACCAATAAATGACCGCAGCATCGTTTACGGGATAAATAAAGCAATTTCCTAGAAGGAGGACAATTGTTGAGTATGATAGGTGAGATTTTAATGCATTTCCAAATTATAAGTCAAATTCAGAAGATTTTATATTTTCAGCATACACTAATATTAAATACACATTTAAAACGTGACCTTACTTTTTAATAATTAGAAAGATGAGTTGGGTTTTATAGATAGAGGGTTAGGTTATAGGGTTTAGGGTTTAGGGTTAAACAATTTAGGTCCTCAAATTAATTTTGGAGAAAATATGATGATGAAACAGAACATGTATTTGTTACATTGAATTTCTTTTATTCTTTTTATAATTGTCGATGCTAGTATAGAAATGAATTTTTTAATGTTAAGAAGCTTGTAGGAATTTTACATGTTCAAATTATTTGGAAGTTTTAAATGCATTTGGTTCTTAGGCATTTCATTCTTGTGTTGGCGATGTTGGCTACAACTTGGAAATGATATATACGAAGTACTTGTCAATAATTTAGAAATGATGGATTTATTTAATCATAAATGTTGGGAATTTTGGGGGATTTAATTTGCAATGTCATGAGAAATTGAAATGATCTAGTTCATGTTATTTTTGAACATAATTTATAAGAAAAAAATTTAGAACTCATAGTGAAATGGATCATAATTGTTGGGATTTTTTCGGTGGTTAATTTGCAATGTCAGAAAGAAATGGAATGACCCGGTTGATGTTGTTTTATGATCATATTTAATAAGGAAAAAGTTTAGAACTCATAGTGAAATGGATCAATGACAAATTCAAGAGGTAGAGGTTACATGATTTTATAGCATATGGAATATCAAATATTTGTGAATACATTATACTCATGTTATTCTTCTTATGAATTTAATTAGTGATAAAACATGGGTGCGCACCTCCCATATTATATGGCCCTAATTATAATTACTTGTAATGCATTATAGTCCAATGTCAAGGGAATTGAACGTGTTTTAATGTAAGAAATTGTTGTAGTCCTCTTTACAAGGGATGCAAAGATGTGATTATGTTTATTTAAAAAATATGATTTAAAGGAAATAATAGCATACAAAACCTAATTACATTAGATTAGTAAATACCTATATCTTGAGGCAAAGTACCCAATTTTTTAAGCTTCTTAATAAATATGTAAGATTTTTTTATTATAAATAGAATACTATGAATGAACTTCAATTTTAATTGGAAATAAGTTCTCATATGGATTTTCAAGATTATATATTGGTGCTGAAATTCTTCATCTACATATATATATATATATATATATATAATATTTTATAAAATGTTTGCAACCCAACATTTTAAAACATTTTTCCAATTTATATGTTAACTTGGGTCTTCACCTACCTCTTTTGCCTTCTCAATTGGATGTAATTTTTGTCAAATCTATTTTGTAAGTTGTTTAATGCCAACTAGAATCCTACATATGATACAAGAGGTGTGTACCCGCGGACTTCAACTTCTCATTAATCATAAATTTATAGGATATTACAAAGTATTAGTGGATTTGTTTTCATTCATTTAAATAATACTTCCATCACTTAAAAAAATTTCCCTTTTGTATTATGTATACAATCCATGCTTCATTCAATTTTTCCTTGATGCAATAAATAATTAAAAAATAGCATCACTTTAGTCTCTAATTAACTCTATTAGAAAAGTCCAAAAAATTAGAACTTGTAAATGCATATATTTTGATCATTTGGTATACAAGTTAAATGGGTTTTGTGAATTGAAAACCCTAAAGTTGTTTGTTGGTATATTGAATTTTTGGGTTCAAACTATAGAATAAAATCTCTTGAAGATTTTGAAAAAAATAGGAGAAAAAAACTTATGAGGGTAAAAATGTAACGAGGTAAATAAATTCAGTGCGAAAATAGTATATTTTCATATGGATCGTTTTTTTTAAATGTTCAATTCATTGTTATGTAAATAGTTCCCATATGTGTTTTAAGCAATTGTTGAATTGAATGATTTGAACCAACCATGTACTAGAGATTAAACAATATTAATTATTGATAATGATTGAAGATAATTTTCCTGTAGTGAAAAAATACGGTACCATTGGTTGTTCCTCTTAGTTGTCATGTCACTAGAAGGCAATGATGAGAAGAAATAATGACCTGTTCAAAGCTACTTTATGCATCCATCAACACATATCATGAAAGTACTTGAAGAAAGTGATAGTAACAAAATTTAGGGCATGCCAACAAAAGAAATGATGGCAAGCATAATTTAAACATAATTGAGTTCAAGCGACATCCTAAACCAATAGATGCTTGACATTGGTTTGATAATCAATGATTGCATAGAGCCTCAATGTAAGTGGACATTTGTCGCATTAATGTGGATGTTGGTGTGCACCTATATGGAAAGCCCATCTCCATTTCATAGTGAGCATTGAAAAGGTTTTGGTGAGTAGTCATCATAATGCAAATTTAAAATAAAGTGTATGATTTTCATTAGGATTTATGTTCATGTAATAAACCCTTACAAGTATGTGAACTCTTTTTTTTTTTATCAATATCTTGTAGTCAATACAAAGTTTATACTCAACACAATTTTAAAAAAATTGTTTATTCCAATTCCATGACCACTCTCAATTCAGTTCGTAGTGAATGGGCCAAGAACTTGGAAATTCAAGCTTCTACAACATTTGCATAGTTTCCAATGCCAACAAATAATAATAAACCACATTGTAAGTGTCTATTTGTCAATCATGCATATATTTATACACAAATATAGAATGCCATACACAACCGCAAATCAAGTATTGAAGGTACATGGAATTTTTAATTTATGATGCAAGCACAAATCTCATATTCCTATGCATTTATGAAACTCTAAATGCTTTAAACTTTTTCATGTAAATTGGTGGAAACATTTCAATCCCAATTGTATGACCTCTTTTAATTTGGGCCAAATTTTACGGAATTCTCTTAATGCAAAACTAAACCTCTAATATGCTTCTATTATTTACAAGGTCATCAAAGATTAAAAGTAAGCTACAATTGTAAACTTGGGTGATCAATTTAGAGTACTCCTAGAATTTGTTTTTGAATGTACAAAAATAATCAACTAATTAGGTCAAAAGTTGCAATGGTTTGCAATGTCTATGATTACCCAAAACATCTTAATTTTTTTTTCTGCACTCTAGAACATTAGTTTCAAAAATTTTAGGAACCACTTACTGTAGTGGAAGCATTCAATGATTATCAAATTTCATTAGACATTCAAAAATGTTAAACTTTACAAAATAGAGAAGCCAATTTATAGAACATGATGAAGTGGTACCTTAAAATGAGGAACAAAGAGACCTAGAAGTTGTGGAAAAATATGAAATACTAAACATTGACCTTACTATATATTTTAAATGATTGAAAAGGAATAAATGATTACAAATATTTTCTATAGTGCAAGAGTGCCTCATAGCTTGGCAAATAGAAAGAACTATAGTAAATGAGGAGGGTCACGATCTTGACCCATGAAATTTTGTTTTGGTCAATATCCCTTAACCAATAGGTGCAAGTTGTTCTTTCATTTGGGCATAAATAATGAATTGTATAGATTGAAGTAAATAATTATTTTTTTCCAATTAAAATCTAAAAGTGCAAGCTTCACTAAAGCAACTCATTAGAAATCTAATTAATTCAAGAAACATGGAGTATATTTTCAGAAGCCTCACATTCATTGTAGCTATGTATGTTTTTTCTTTTAGCTTCAATTTGCTTTTACCAACGTCTAAGATTTCACATGTGAAATAGCATTGATGGGTTTGTAGTCACTTGTACAAATGAATTTGAACACCTTCATGGTAATCTTTTCATGAAAAAAAAATATAATTGTGTTTTACTTTTTCATATGATGTCTACCAAGTTTAGTATAATTGTACACAATTCAAATTCTTGATACTTACCTAACACTATTTGAAATACTTCTGGTTTAGGGTGTAGTTTCTAATGGAAACTCTCAAGAAGCCTTCTAGCATTATGCATTTTCTATAAATGAATGCAAGTACTTTGAACCCTTAAAGGACGGATTGGTGATTGTAAAACTCATCCTTTATAAAATCATGTAACAACATCTACTTTAAAAAAACCCAAAATACTCATTGGAGGTCAAACTACTGTGCAAAATCTCTCCTTATTGCACAACATTCTAAGAATTAACAATTGCACTTTTGTCGTACACCGAAAGATTCTTTGACATCCATCACATAAAAAATGACCCCAACGTCGTTTAAGTATTAAAGTAATTGAAAATAAAAAAATTATAGAATACTGCAGCTTAGGGTCCTTCTCCATGGATATAGGACCTCTAAGCCACAGTTTTAGGGTCGTCTCTCTCCTGACGATGAGGTTCACCATGGTGGCTACGTGTGCGTGATTTTTGGGTTCTTCGCCAGTGCTTTCCACTTGTGCTCTACATTTTTGTTCACAATTTGTTTACAGTTGTGTCCTTTGGAGATTTTCTCGCTCCCTTCCATGTGATTTTTGCTTTTGCTTTGCGCTCCCTATCTTCTTCTACTTTGCGCTCCCTATGTTTTCCACCTCTTCATTTGTTGTCATTGCGCGCTTGTTTCCTATCATTGGGCGCCTATTTCTTCCCATCATGTGCCTGTTTCCTATTGTTGGGCGCTTGTTTCCTCTCATCATGCGCTGGTTTTTTGTTGTCGTTGGGCACCTGTTTCCTTCCATCGTGTGCCTATTACTTTTGGTTTAGGGTTCATTGTTTTGGGTGTCTTTCCTGTCGTTGCACAAATTTGATTGACTTGCCTATCGTTCCATCCTTCGAACTAATTTTCAACGCACAATTTGGGTGGCACTTCAGAGTGGAGCGTTTTCTTCTCTTCAGTTCTGTTGATCTCTTCGATAGCAGGTAAATTCACTTTCAGTTTCCTCCTTTTGCAACATCAGCATTTGTGATTGTAGTTGTTATTATTTTTTTTTGAAGACTTTCAGTTGGAGTAGTCATTTAGGGTTTACTGCTGCCATTTGTATGCCATTTCTGCTTCTTTTTTTGTTATTGTGGCTTGTGGAAGGACTCAGGGTTTGGATTCAATATCTCAGATTTGTGCGTCGGTTTGCACTTCAGGTTTTGGATTACTAGTAGTGGGTTCTTTTTAGGTTTTTTGTATGGTGATTAAAGTTTGTTTTTCAGTAGATGACCTTCAATTCTAGTTTCTAGTTTGATGGTTTGGCACTTATATCTTGGTTAACTATCTCTTGTATGTTTTGCTAGCTTTAGGGTTCTTATAAATTACATTCTGTTTTTAGGGTTCATGGTTTGTAGTTTTTTGGGCGGTTTCATGTGTAACTTAAAATTTTGAGTTAGTGTTGGTCATTCATAGAGCTCTTTTCTTTTGCTTTGGTAGTTTTTGATTGCACACGCTTTCTCTTCATGATTGTGGTTTGCATTTCACTTTTTCAAAGTTTACTTCTAGTTTTCTTTCCATGAGTAATTAGGGTTTAGGGTTTTTCAATTGAAATAAGAATCATAGATTTGTGTAGGATTTGTAATCTACTCTATAGGGTTTCGTCAGGGTTGCCTAGGGTTTAGCTAGGGTTACATAGGGTTTGTTGAAGGTTGCTAAGAACTTCCATAGCATTAAAATATGACAAAGAAGCTACTAGTTAGAACCCACATATCATTGGGTATCACCAAGTATCAAAATTGAAATAGAAGTGTTGAAGGCAGTTTAGATCAAGGCGACCTAAATTGCAAATAGATTATGTGCAGTTCAGGTCGGACCAACCTGAATTGCAGGTAGGCGATGTGCAGTTTAGGTTGATCCACCTAAATTGCAAACAAGTGATATTTAGTTCAGGTGGGATCAATCTAAAGTGCACATATGTGTTACCTAGTCAAGATAAAATAAATCTAAATTATAAACAAGCAATGTTCAGTTCAAATAGGACCCACCTGAATTGCAAATAGCTAATATTCATTTCAAGTCGGATCAATCTAAATTACACAAGGTGATACCTAGAAAAAATCAAATAATTTGAAATTATGAGAGGCCTAGTGCAATTCAAGTTGGATCCACCTGAATTGCAGACAACTGATATTCATTTGAGATTGAATAAATCTGAATTGTAAATGGATAGTGGACGACGTACACAAATAATTTGATCGACCTGAATTTCAGAATTCATAATTATCAAAGTGACAAATAACTAAAAAAGATAGTCAAAGCATTGAAACATCAAATCATGAGAGCATTTTCGTGGATAAATTACATTAAGACCAGACAAGAAAAATCCTAACAAAAGATTTCTACAGCTATCAATATTCAAGAATACAATAAAACAAAGGAACTACGAAATTAAAAGGCATAGCATTGAGCGGAATTATGTTGTTGAGAGAGGGCTGATCTAAACTTCATCCTTGTAACTTTTGAAGAAATGAATTGTTGGAATCAAACATTTTGGTTATCGAATGGCCTATGAAGTATTGAGATTTTCTTGACCAACAATAAATATGAGAACCTACAATTCAGGTTGGACCGACCTAAACTGAAAGACGTTTTCAAAAGAGTTAGTCTAAAACAAATATCTATTGATCGTCAAATAGATAAAGCTGAAGAATGTTTAGCAACACAAATATTGAACTAATAGGAGTAATGTAATAGACTTTGAAATATGAACTAGTAGCCAAATCCCAGAGTAATATACATAGTGTTATAGTATTTACAATGAAACTCATCATCATAAAAGATACAACAATCATGAACAAATTAATTATGATTCAGATTGGGTCGACCTGAATTGTAGAAACCATGTGTGGACTCTGTATTTGTTGATTCCAAATGTAAATTTAGAAGAACACTTAATCAATGAAAAGGCATAAACTCATATATTAAATGTACATGCAGAATGGAAGACCAAATTCAAAACTTGAATGCATACTTTATTAGGCTCACAACGACAAGACTAGAAGACGAATATGATGATGACGAGATGATGGTTGAAGGAGACTATTGGGAATTCACTAATCCAGAGCAAGTCGAAGCCTCGAGTCTGACCATGGTGCCCCACACGGACAACATGGTCTTTAATATGAAATACAAGAATGTCAAAGTTTTCATACCCCTTTTATATGACGAGAAGGTGAAAGATGTCATCAACGACGTCTACCCAGAGATCAAAGTATGGTGTGTGACAACAAAGAGTGAATTGGCAAGCGACAAGCAATACCATTTCACGCTTTGCTTCAATTCGGAGAAGATCCCGTTTACAATGGTTCCATTCCTTCGGAGTCTTGAGCCCACACCTTATAGTAGTGAGATCAAGCACTTGGAGAAGAAGGTAGATGAGAACTACTATAGCAATGTCAACAGTTCACCTTTGACACGGAAGCGACTCTGTACCAAATTGTGCTATCTGTTCAATTCCTTTGAAGTGCTTAAGGAGAAGCACATAATGCAACAATCATTCATGGCTCCTTGTATTGTCTCAATGGAAATCGGTAGTCAAGGCGAAGGTCAACCATCAATGGAAACCCAAACCCAAATATCACAAGGCTGGGGGAAGGGGAATAAAAAGCCACCTCCAACACCAACCTTTGTAACACGAAGCGGTCCACTAGGATCAACATCTGCTAGAAAACTAGTAGAAAAGACGTCTGAACAATCAGGTCCAGGAGAACTTAGTTATGCTGATTTAATGTCAATGGTGCCCGAGGCATTGCAGGCTGACCATAGGCCTGACTACAAGGTTGTTAGCGTAGTCTACAGAAAGTTCTGGGAGACATGCACAAACGCATATGTTTTAGGGGTAGATGAGAAGAAAGAGCTTCCACTTGAACAATTAATTGAAGCGCCAACTGAATTCAACATCTGAGTGAAAGAGGACCATTTAGTGGAGGCAATTATGAACTGGCTTGTCAACATGCCAGACAAGAGCACCAAGCAAACCCTTTGTGTGATGCCAGTCGGGCCTACAAAGAAGCCAACGGAGTAGGAGGATATTAAACATGGCTTGTTCTATATCATTAATGGTCAACATAGCGTAGTTGCCAGTAGATTGATGATGGAGGAAGATAGTGGGATTGACAACAACACGAAAAAAGATTTTGAGAAATGGAACTACTTTATTGTCTGGTCTATTGATGCAGAGAAGTTGCGATCCATCTCCGCTTACTACAATTGGGTTAATCATTTCCAGACAATACAATCGTCTTGGGCAACAAACATTCTCAGAGCAAGAACCGTGTGGGTGAATATGGGTAGTCCAAAGAATCCTAAGGATGGTGTTGCAGTTGGAACAATTCAGATGGCTCGAAGAAGTAGAGAAGCACTACGGCAAACTACAAAAATCAGAGTGAGTCATTCAGCTCAGGTCGATGTGAACTGCAGTCACATTGGTATTCTCTTGAGATTTCAACTATTGATGAAAGCACAAAATTTTATGTTGTTGAACGGACGATCTAACTTTTACTTGATGACTCACATGGTGTTTCTTTTTGACATGTAGGAATTCGAGAAAGTAATGCATCAATGCTTCGCTATGATAGAAGTGAATAAGAATCATATGTTTTCAAAGACGAAAAGTGCAGAAGATAAGATGAGACTCATAAACGAATTGAAGATTATAACTGCACCGGCCCATGTTTATAATTTGTGGAGTGAAGTTATCACAAACTCAACGCACAGAGAGCTCTTTGATTGTGACACGTTGATGAAGTTCAACAAGAAAGAGAACTTGAAGCAAGAGAGCTGTGCTATGAGAAGGGATTATTTTAAGCCGTTGGGGAACCTTACCTATGATGACTTGGAGAAGTTGGCAAAGCATATCTTGAATCAATCAAGAGCCAAACGCACTCTAAAGTATCCAAAGGTGACCATCAAATCCATAACTTCAATTCTTGATAGTTGTTATAGTACTAAAGAATGGATTGAGCAGCAAAAACGAAAGCAGCTGATGAAGAGGGAGCTTCAGCAAATTGACCCTGACCTTGAATTGTTCAATGCCAATTACGAACTCATAGTTGCCAATTGGAGGGAGTTCAAGAGCAGTCGTAGTATTACAAGCGCAACTATGAATGTGTTGTTGGAGAGGCTTGGTGAAGCTTTTTTTGCACAAGCGAAGTAAGTGAAGACAAGAAACAAAACGGCTGCACAAATATCACCTTTAGCAGTAGAGTTTTTCAGAGTCTTCCTGGAGACACGGAGTCGTTTTATAGCCCCAACGGGAATCACTTATCTCTGACCATATCAAATTATGGAGAATAAACATTCATTGTGGCCGTGCATGGCATGGACCAGTACCACAACAAGCGAAGTAAAGTTGGGAGTCATAGACTTTAGGCCTATCCCGGGAGTATTGCAAAAAGAGCATTCTTTAATGGACAAGCCATTCTTCTACGAAGTCTTAACCTCTATGCAGAAAATGAAACAACCTCTCTTAGAGGGAGTGAAGTCCTGGTTGTTTATTTGTGCGGACGAAAAAGACCAAGCGCAAGTCCTTGCTTATGTAGAGAAGAATGAGGTTCTGAAGACCTTCAACATGCACTGCACCTATTACTACTCGACAAAGAATGAGCGTCTTTATGATTTGCCAGCAAACAACACTAAGGCATTGACAAAAGTTTTGCTCATTTTTCTTCAAAGCCCGGATAATGTATATCAAGCGAGAATATATTCGGAGTTTATAGCTTCAGACATTCTAGTGTACAAGGAAGCATGAAGATACAATGAGTTGCCATATAGAATGTACAATATAGAGCTCAAAATGGAATTTTATCTCTGGGTTGTGGAGAAATTCTGCAATCCTGGATCAAGTGTCTTCTCTATCTTCGCTAGCACGAAATTGACATGTGCTGCATTGGTAAGTTGTTAGGACATTGCAATTCAGATCATTTCGACCTAATCTGCACACATGCCTTGAGTTCCCTTGAAATTTTTATCACAAATATTTTTGTTAGATATTAAACTTCTTCATTATTTCAAGTCGGGTCGACCTGAAATGTATGGACTACTGAATATTTAACTACATATGCATGTATTTATTTGCAGATGAGTTCTGTGAATGTCTATGCAGCTGTTCTAGACATGGAATCTGATTTATGGAGCGACCTTGTGACACTAGCATTGAAGCTCGACAAAGCTGATTTTTTGGACACTGGCTATCTGGTTGATTCCACACAGTTTCCAACACTTCTAGGGTCACAATCAATGCCTTCTTCAACTAGAATGAGGACTAGATCAACTACGGGATCTCCGAGCATTCAAGCAAAAAAGAGAAAAGCCGCAATCTATGATGAAGAAGAGGAAGACGACAATGAGGATGACATCGATGATGATGGAGGACTCAATACTATGCCGACACTAGGTCGAGCAGCCTTTCAAGATCCAGTAGGGTCATCTACCTCCTCGGGCTTGCCTACCTCAGGGGGAGTGTCTGCTACTCCAATGACTCCTTCATCTAATAAGTGCCCAGTAAAGAAGAGGAAGGTGGCCTCTATAGAGTTTGTTGTGGAGACATTAGCTTCTCTTGTCAGGCAAAAAGAGAGTATGCATTTGGATCAAACGGAAGATAGAGCGGAAAATAGAAGGCTCCAAGAGGAGACGAATCGAAGGTTTGCTTCCTTAACGGAAAGCATGATTATGGAACAAAAGCAGAACCGGGAAATGTGGCAGCAATATTTGAACAAGAATGAAGCCATGCCAATTGCCTCTCTGTAGCCTACCTTTACCTCCTAGTAACGCCTCATTCAAAATCAAGCCACCGAATCAAACAATAGCGTAGTTTCCGTTCCGAAAGACGTTGCAGTCATAACCACACCGCTTCCTATTCGCACTCAAGAATTTGACCCTTGTCCTCCTCCCACTGAAAGTGATGTAGGTCCATCTCTTTTGTCAAAGTAGATGAAGCCCGTCATTGCAAAGGGTGTTGTGCATGAGGACGATCAATTTACACTGATTGATGTTGAGCACGTCGGCACCGGGAAAAACTTGCTTATGGAACCACCTGATGTAGTACTCAAATTTGAGACGATTCCCAACAAAGGTCCACTAGCAGGTTCTACCCAATAATCACTCTATGTCATTTGTTTTAGTTCAACTTGAGTTGATTTGTATCATAGGGTGTTACATTGTTACTTGTAGATATAATGTAGGTTCAGGATTTTTGTGGTGTAGAAACATGTGGACCACTGAATTATGGAGTTGCGGATTTTAAATTTTAATTGTATATATTCAGACTTAATTCCTGAGCCAGTAATATACAACACTCTCACAGAGTATCATTTCATAAATCTTGAATCGCAAGGCCACTGAATTAGCCAATTGTCTCCGCATCACCGTGTACACCTACTTCACAATCACATCCTCTATCATTTTCTCTCTTTGTGACTAAAGATGAGGTCCCTCAAAGCACGACTTCTGAAGTTGAAGTGCAAAATGAGGCTATCGTTCAATATCGGAAAGCAACGATGCAAGAGACCTTGACAATGCCTTGTGGATCCTCTCAACATCAGGTGTGCATCAATGTTTCTATCTATTGGTACTTCAATATTCCATTGTGTGTAGTGGCGTTGCACATTAGCCCTTGTACTTCTTGGTGACTGCAAGCTTCCTTGTGATTTCGCTATATGTCAAGAATAAGACAGTACATGATCATAACTATCTACGCATTCATCCGTTTGATAGTAGGAATCCGGTCCTCCATCTAGTCGTGGAGGAACTTCGGAGGGCATCAATCGGCCATTCAAGTCTAGGGTGGCAGAGAAGTGGATCAATGTTATCCTGGACCTAAATGGCATTCTATGTGTCTGCGAAGATTGGAAGTCCAAGAGGTTGTCGCATAAACACTTCAGAGACTCCTTGGGATCACACTGAGCTATGAAACCCGCTTTAGTGGGACCAAAGGTTGTGTGGGTGAGACCGACTTGCTCTGATTTCCTCTCGGATATAGGAAAAATTGTAGTGATATTGGTGTGGAGTTCTATGAAAAAGTCCACCACTGAGATGATTTGCGAATATCTTTTTTGAGGCTTAGTAGGACCCTTCCTTATTCTTGGGCAAGACTCTTGTCAAACTATTATGAGTAGAGATAGAGTCGGAAGGTTGTCTTCCTTGAAGGAGCCAAGGACAGATAAAGACTTGTTCTTGAAAAATCTAGATATGTTATTCAATGGCTAAAGAGAAAGCTTTAGTGCCAACAATACTGTCCTTGTGGATGACAGCCCAATAAAACATATAATGAACAAGTTTGATAATGTCATTCTACCAAACTCTTGGAGTTATAGGGGAAACGGTTTGAGGGATACTTTTCTATTTGAAATAATGCTTCCCTAGTTTAAGCGTCTACATGTCACTCGCGATCAAGGGTTGAAGTCATTCAGGGAAAACGGTCCAGGAAGAATTGGGCGGCGAATGCTATGCGATGAAAGGAATCGAAAGGAATACAACAAGCTCATGGACGTAGTTCATACGTCTTCTAGTGTAAATTAGGTTAGCTCCTAAAGAGCTCAATTCAGATTGACGCGATTTCTCTAGACTTCATTTCAGCTTGAAATGACTTGAATTGTATGTATCTATTAATATAGTTATGAATGGAATTATTTTCTTTGTTTCTTGGATTTAGTTGTGTTTTTGCATTCACATTGGTTTGACTTTGATGCTTTTGATACATGAACAGGTTGACTCAAACATGGTGTGTTCTTTGTTTTTGCGCATTTCGATAGACCTTGGGTTTTAACTTCAATTCTTATCAGATATTCCGCACTACGACAATCCATGTCCCAGAAAGTGGACTTGCTTGCGCAACATCTGGAGACTCCATCTAGGACTACGGACAATACCTAATCCTTAGCACTGGTAACTTCCTAGAATCAGCATCTATAGCAAATTCCACGATGGACTTCTCACCAAAGCCCATTGAGGACGGTGTGGTTGACAGTCCTATTAGTGGAAGAAAACGACATCCACTCTAGTGCTCCCCATCTCCATTGCAATCTATGGGCCATCCTATTTTGACAACACCCTTCGACAAAGTCCCTTAGAGGAAGCTTTATGAGGACCTTGGATGTCAAGTTGCTCCAGCAATGTTGAAGCTTGAGGTTCCATCTGGGACACACCAGTTACTCCTAAGTATTGTCCCTTTGGTTCCGCGCCATCGCACATTGTCTGGAGGGGGGCAAATGAAGCAGTTGTACGATGGAGTATCTCGTGGTTGCTTTTCAACTCCAAGTTGGGATGCATGGGAGCGGAAGTCATTGGAGGTGCAACGGTGAGACTATTGGCGTAAGTACAAAAAGATGGAGACAGGGTATAGTCGAGGGCCGAAGATCTTGAAGGTAGTTTAGGAAATCAAAAGCAAATCGCACACATAACAGTTGTCTGCATGACAAATGTTGTTTTTGTAAATAAATGATAGAAATGATAGATACTAAATAGAACCCTATGTAGGATACGAGGATGGCTTCCTTCATGGGATTGTATACCCTAAACTTAGGGAAATCCATTGTAAATTGTTGCAATCCTCATACCAAAGGACATGATGTTAGAGACTGTGTTGATGGTATCCACACCATTCCATATAGTTCGTGATCTATTACAAACCGAGTACTCAAAGTACCTCATCTTCCTCCGGTGACTGGTCTTGTAAGTAGATTGCTTCGGAACGAGAAGGCATAGTAATTGAATAATGAAGTGAATGATGATCTTTGATTGGATCTAGGCAAGAAAGTTGTAGAATTAGAAATATGCAAGTGTTGTTGTAAGTATTTTCATAAATGGCAATCCAAGGAAGAACATGAGGATTGCAATTTGTGAGAATGCTCAGTGGTGTCTAGATATTTGTTTTTCTACAACTTCCTTGCCTAGATCCTGCCAAAGCTCATCATGCACTTCATTCTTCAATCACCATGCCCTCATCTTCCCAAGTAATCTACTTGCAGTGTTCAACACGTTTGATGGAGATGAAGAACTTAGTTGCTAGGAATGTAACTTACAATAGGCCATGCTTGTATAAACATTTGTTGATAATAAATATATTTAATACATGGTTATTTGATTATTATCTTTCATTTATTGGGTTATAATTCACATTTATTGCATGATGTTTTGAATTTTTGTATTTCTTCACTAGTTTTGTATATGATTGTTTTCCTTTCTAGTGTTAAGGGACCACAAATTCTTCTCACATTTATAGTAAATAGTACTTTTAAAACTCTTATTTCAATGGAAAACTCCCATTTTAATGAATATGATGTTCCTTACTAATTTCAAGGAAGGGGTAACAAATTAATCCCCCCCCACTCATTCTTACCATGGGTGAAGTCATCATGACTTGTCCACTGGGGGTCTAGTTGTCTTGATAGACTGTTAGTCTGCCCTCCCAATCGGTGGTGCCATGAGTGGAGGGCTCCACATTGATTTTGCACTCCAATGTGATCCGTTTTTCTCCCGCTGGAGTTTGCAGTGTGGGTCTCCTCCCCTCTCTGTTGGAGCTACTTTGTTTTGGCCTTCGTCTTCCTCTCTTCCGTGCACTCTCATGCGTGTGTTTTAGTTTTGCATTTCAGCGTTGGGAGTGATTTTTGTTGTGCATTTTAGTGTCTTTGGTAGCTCTTGACGTACGTCCGCGTAGTCTACAAGAGAGTTGATAGTTGCGGCGCCTAGGATAGTTGCAAATGTTTGCGCCTTCATCTTGGGAGTTAGATTTGTTGCGCACCTTGGATCTAGGATACCTGGAGGCAGCTTCATCTGGAGGAAGTTGAAGTGGAGATGTGCAGTCACTATAAGTTCGGATTTCCTGTCTTCGTTTCTAGCTTACTTTGCAACATTGATTAAATTTTTTGTCTGCATTCAGGGAGTTCAAAGTTGGGCGAGGTCCTCTATGGTAATAACCGTGTATGCAAGGAGTTTAAGGATGGTCTTGAAATGCATTGAATCACAGTAGGGAAAGCATGATAAGTTGGATGTGTTTGGTCTTTTGGACCTACTTCATTGTTGCTAAGGAAACATGAATACTAGGTTGCATTGTCTTCAATTGCACTAGTCTTGCTTCAACAACAACAATGCTATGACAATGCTATCTTGTTGATTATAGGAGGCGAAGTTATTTCTGTTGAGTGATTGTATTTTGCGCCAGCATTGGAGATTGAAAGAGAACATCAATTTTGCGCTACTAGAGGATGCACGGCCAATATGCGAGAGATGTCCTTGTAGTTTAAATATATCAGGTGTGAATTCGTCTCCCTCTAGTTTCATTCCATTCAAGTATAAGTTGCTATCATATAGTATATACGAATTTTGAATAGAAGAGTACACTTATCTTCGTTGGAGTTAGTATGCACATTGTGGTGGTTAACTATAATTCCGTAGATTCTTCGTCACTTACTTTCGCAATGAAATGGATTTGCACTCTTCAGGATTCCTTGTTTTATTGTGAAATTTGATTTTGGGAGAAGAGGGTGTTGACCATCTACACGAAATTTGAAGCGGGAACAGGAAGAGTGCATAGTGATGTCAACATCCTCACCACCACCTGAAAACCTAGATGATTGGACTAACCTGTAAGTTCTCGCCTTCGTCGTGGTATTTGTATTTGTAATATGTATTGGCAAGGAAATGGCTCCAAGATTTCCTTCGTAGTATGATCCATCAATTGGACATATGCATTAAAACAAAGCTCATGTATTCGGTCGGAGTTGGTTTGTTGCGGATTAGGCAGAAAAGTGCACGCCCGCATGCCATTTGTGATGCCCTAGGATACCAAACCATGAGGTCCCTAGTAATGTAGTGTAATTTGAGATAGTCAAATGTCCCCTATAACTGTTCATCGGGAGAAATCTTGATGAAAGTGGACTAGGAAAATGTAGTACATTGTCACTACGAGATCACTTCGTTGAGAAATAACCCTAAACCATCATTATGAAATTGGTATTCTAACTGTTGCCAACAACTATTTGGCAAGTAGACCATCGGGAGATCTCTTGATAAAAACAAAAGCAAGAGTAAGTGATGAAACTCAGTGAACATGAATATTATTGGGAGATCTCCTAATAGATTGCAAGCGGTTTTAGCTCACGAGAAAAAAAAATCTATAGAGAAACAAGTGAATAAAGTTTTTAAAGTAGAGCAACTAATGAAACCATCAGGAGATCTCCTAATGGAAAACACTACAATGAGAGTGACCCCTTCCTCAGCACATAAGCAACCTAAAATTGCGAAATGAATTTAGGGTCATGATTACCCTTCAAGTCTAGGCCAATACATCGGGAGATCTCCCAATGCCAGCTTTGATTTATCAATGATGTAAATGCAACGGGAGATCTCCCGATGCGAGCTTTGAATTTTGAAGGATGTGAATGCAACAAGAGATCTCCCGATGTCAGCTTTGATTTATCAAGGATGTGAATGCAACAAGAGATCTCTCGATGCTAGCTTTGACTTTTGAAGGATGTGAATGCAACAGGAGATCTCTTGATGCCAACTTTGATTTTTCAAGAATGTGAATGCAACGGGAGATCTCTCGATGCCAGCTTTGAATTTTGAAGGATGTGAATGCACCGAGAGATCTCCCAATGCTAGCTTCGATTTATGAAGGATGTGAATGCAACGGGAGGTCCCCCGATGCCAACTTTAAATTATCCGGGATGTGAATGCAACAGGAGATCTCCCAATGCCAGCATTGATTTGTCAAGGATGTGAATGCAAAGGCAGATCTCCTGGTATCTTCTTTTGATTCGATAGCTTAGTGCGATTTCCCGTAGAATAAATTTCTGAATAGAATTACCAATAGTCGAGTAACGGAAAAATACAAAGGATCATCGAGAGATCTCCTGATGTAGAAGGTGTTCAGTTTACACTTGATTCCTCTTGATCCATTTGGTGATGTGCCGATGAAATTATAATTATCACAGATGGTCCGGATAATTCTTGCCATGTTTTTTGTGTGAATGATGGACGGAGATGAGAAGTGAAGGAACAATGCCTACAACAATAAGGCGATGAGTCCAAGAAACGTAGAGCCATTAAAAAAGAAAGAGACAATCAATCTAATATATTTTTATCTTCTTACGTAGAGTGAATATAAAAAAGGAACTCCCAGTGAGCCTTTCACCTATAAAACTGTTCAAGTTTTGCGATAGTTGGGTGCATTTGTATCAGTATCATGGCGAGAACTTTCCAAGAACAGCGTTCCGATGCGACCGGAAAGTCTTAGCGTAGGGCCTTGAATGGATTGTGGACGAAGAGGGAACAATCATCATATGCCCGAAGCTTACCTTCAGCGATAAAGGTCACATGACAAAGGGATTAGCTGTCTTAGAGCTACAGGGTCTAGATAATGCCACAATCCTCATTATTGTTGAAGAAATGGTTCCCAAGATTGATGAGCAAAGGAAATATGGTTTGATCCTAGACTACGACACTATGGATCTTGACATGTGCGAGAGTATTATGCAAAAGGGGATTTTAGAGAAACTAGACGGAATCCACTTCTAGACTCCTCAAGAGATGAAGAATGAGTGGGACATTTTGGACGAGACCAGGCAACAACTAAAGCCGACTACTACACCCAAACCTCCAAAGTCGTCTCCCAACAAGAAGGGAAAGAAGCAGAAAGCCATTGCCGGAGGACTAGGAGATGAAGTGGTGGAAGAGCCAATGGGCAAGGGCAAGGGAAAAAAGAAGCCGAAGGCTATAAAGTTGACATTACATCGCGACGTGAACATGACGAACGCTAAGGTCGAGAAGCTTGAGCCCAATGAGATTAAAGAAATAAACAGGCTGTACAACCAGGTTTTCAGGCCAATGTACAAATGGGAGAAGAAGCCACTTGCCAATGCAAAAGGTGAACTCCTGCGAGTGCACTATAAGAACCTTCACAAGGCTCCTCCTGGCGTATTGGTGTACAAAGGCATTGAGCCCCAACACCTTAAGGGAATCAAGAATCGGGTTCTTGTTGATGCCGACTATCATTTTGAGAACCGATACATTACTGTCCTACCTCTAAAGAGAGGACCATATGAGATGGACAATGTCGTGGAATTCTGGGATTCCTATCCGAAGAAGGAAAGTTTGATCGCCAAATCCCATTACTACATTATTGGTGGTTAGTACACAATGCAAGCGCACTGGGAGTTGGTTGAGTCACGACATATCTCCGAAGCTGATAAGCAGTTGGCCTCGACATTCAACATAATTCCGATTTGGGAACCGTACTCCACCAAGAAGAATGATATAATGCATCTCTCCAAGGCGCTTAACCAGAATATTGCTAGAGAATAGAAGGAGCAGAGTTTCTCTAAGCAACTTGCGCACGCTCGAATAAAGTCGAAGGATATGGGCAACCCGATGCTAGGGTATGGAGGTCGAATGCACTCTGCAAAGTACAATGTAAGTGTGACTCACAAAATGTCAAATAATTGTACCTTCTTTTTCTATTGCCTATGCTCAACCATTGGGAGATCTCTTGATGTCTAGCTAGCGGAAGATCTTTGGATGCCTCCAGATTTCCAGTCCTCTTTGATGAAGTTGGGATTCCTCTGATTCGTCGCACTACGGGCTTGTACTGGACGATCATCGGGAGATCTTCCGATAGATTTGGGACAATGCTTTACGTGACGCTATTGAGAGATAGAGCGCTGGTTACTCCCTGAACCCCAAAAGTGAACCAATGGGAGATCTCCAAATGTTGTTTAGATTTACGTACTCTATAGGTTTTCGAAGACGTCGATTGTTAATAGTTACATCTTTCATGTGCAAGAGTTCTATCCGGTGATGTCTACAATTTTCACGGGATTCAAGAACCCTAACCCGGACTTGAGAATTCCTCTTCTCTTCATGGAGAATGACGAAGATGTGCAACGGTGGATCCAAATTGATAGAGATTTCTTCATGGGAAAGCTTCCTAATGGGAATGGTCCAAAATCAAAAAGCAGAAGGAAACCGCTCAACTATAGCGACTACAAGCCCTTGTATGGACCCCGCAACGAGGACATTAACTATTTGGTGGAGCAGGTTGAGAATGCAATGGTACGCATGAAGAAGACAACGCTCAATGTGGACAATTTTGGGCAGCCATTGACGCCTCTCATTGTTGCAGCAAATCGAGAGAAGAAGGTCAAGGCCATGAAGAACGAGCTCATGTGCCATTATAGGTAGCATCTCTTTCGAGCAAGAAGCCAGACTACATTCCATACACTACCAAAGAATGGGATCGGTTTGCGGCGGAGAAGAAAATAAACCGGGAGCAGGTTGAGTGGTGGGTGGATAAGAGCATGGCAACGGAAATTGGGAAGGTATGGTTGGAAGAGTGAACGAGGGCACTAAACAAAACATGTGACCCCAATGAGTGCCTAGATTCAGTGAAAAGGATGTGGGAGTTATTTATGAACGACCATGCAAAAGAAACAAATGAGGCCTCCGTGTCTCAAGATTTCGCAAATGAGAACCTTTGCAAAGTCCTGGATGAGAAGAACTGGGACATTACGAAGATTCTTACGGACGCTTCTGTGAAAGCATGGCGTGGTGAAGGGAAAACCTAAATGTATTTCTGGTTTCTCTTTGAGGTCACATCAGCTAGAGCGCGTGCAAAATACCTCGAGCACCACAAGTTGAAGCGCTTGTTTGATGCCCTTGAATACAGGGATGCCAATCGACAAATTGTGAGAGCATGATTGCCAGCGATTCTTATTATGGATGCCACTGGATTTCACGACATCCTCACACATTTAAAGAAGCGTTGGGACGAGTGTAAGGCTCGAATCTAGGACTAGCATGTAATAAATTACATTCCGGATGTGGGGGATGGCTTCCCTCATCCCATTGCCAATGCGAATTACAATGTGTTCCTTGTCTTCCTCTTTGCCCACGACCAAATCCAGGGCTCAACGAGTAGCTTCAACAACTTCTTCTCGGGCACATAAGAAATTCCAGCAGTGTATTTGTCCAGGGACATGGAGGAAGTTAGTACTTTGTATAGGCACCCTATTATGCCATGGTTCTCTATCTCTACGGCGCATGAAATTTTTTCTGGCCACATCTCTAAGAATATGGTTATCGTCAATGTGAATGGTGGTCTAGAGTTCACGTTTCTTGGACTGGTAAGTCCTCATTCGTATTCTTCTTGCGTGACAGTGTATTCTTTAGAGTCTTGGTAGCGCACTAACTTGTGCTTGTTCAAATTTGACAAGCTACGGCGAATAAGGTACTCAAAGTTGTTGATGACCCCGAGACACAATCGAAAGCATAGTTGGTCGCAAGGCAAATTTGGAATGAGTTGCACATGGAAGGAGATGAGGAAATGGAAGAAGATGAAGAGGATCCCACATTGAAGCAATTTATAGGTTATGGAGATGAAACAGATGAAGGTCCTCAAGAACCTCCACCAACACAGAAAGACAATGAGGTTGTGGATGTTTGTGATGAAGATGACAAAAGTAGCTCTCACAGTTCAGAGGAGACAAAGTTTGAATGCACACCCTCGACCACACCTATTGTCCGAAAGGTTAATTGCTAGAGGGAACCATTGGAAGATCTTCCAATTCCAGTTCGTCTTTTTCCATTTTTTAGCGGGTTTACTTAAGAAGATCTAATGAATTTTCTTCCTTCCAAGAAAAGTCTGCAAAACCATTGCGACCCAGCCAAGACTTGCAACTATCGTCTATACCAAGGGCCTTGTAGAAGAGGTCTGCAAAGCGAGCTGTTGAGGAGAAGTCGGGTACGCTAAAGGCGAGAAAGATGTTAGACACCAAACTGCTTGAGAGGAAGTCAAGTCACTAGGTGGAGTTTAGGACCAAGCGACGGCTAGATATCCACCTAAGTGATTTCCACAGTGCCGATCGTGTACCCTCTGTTGTAGTGCTGCGTCGAAAGAAGCCCAGCCCGAATGTCTCCTCCCCTATGTCAACTGGGGATAAAGATGCCGTTGCAAGGACTCTGGAAGCCAGCAAAGCAGCGGCTATTCTTCTTACTTGTTCAGAGGAACGTACTACTATTCCAATTTCGGAGCCTACGGGTGAATGAGTGGTGTAGGTGCTTACCGCATCGATGCGTACCGACGCGCACTATGTACATGATGAACTCTTGCGAGAGGAGACACGCAATGATGCAATGGAAGATCTCTTGATGCCTACTGACCGAGACATTACTCTTGGTTGTGAAGAAGTAGAGAAAATTCAGATGCGAGGGGATGCATCAAGAGATCTCCTGATGGACCCTCATCGAGAGGTTACTCCCGATCGACAAAAGAGAGAGGAGGCGCAGATGGGGGTGGGAGCATCGGGAGATCTCCATATGGCTAATGACCCAGACGACATTGGCAATCTTGAGATGACAAAGAAGGCACAAGTGGTGGGGGTTGGAGTTGGAGATTTCCCGATGGATCCTATCCAAGATGTTACTCGCAATTGAGAAGAAAGAGCGGAGGCATAGGTGCAAGTCGATGCATCAGGAGATCTCTGGATGGATAATGACCCATACGACATTCGCGATCTGTAGGGGACAGAGAAGGCGCAGGCGTGGGGGTGGTGGTGCAGTAGGAGATCTCCCGATGTGTACAGTTCAAGATTTGAGTCTTCGTCCCTTAGTGACGTTGACAATTCGTTAAATTGAGACAAGCTGCGGTCTCATTTTAATTCACTTCTATATTTAGAAAACAAAAGAGTTCATTAAATTGAGACAATTCAATAAATTGAGACTTCAAAATGTCGAAGTACATATTTAATTAATTTACTATTGCTATAAATAGCAGGAAAAAGTTGCATTCATCTTTTGAACATTTTTATTTCATTAAAAATATACACTTTAAATCATGCAAGATGTCATCAATTGAGACATTTCTTGAAATTGAGAGGTGCATCTACAAAAGGACTAATCTTTAGGTTGTTGATACCAAACTTTAACATCTAAAACATCTTTATTACAAAAAATTCAAATGAATACACTTAATGCGGAACATTGGAGAAAAATAAGAAGATAAAATATACTATTAATAGAAATCAACAATTTTAACACAATCAAACTATCCTAATAAAATGGACAAAATATATTTCTGCGAACATCTCAAAACATGTAAATGCAAAGTCCATGCCACTTCACACCCTAGAATAAAAACTACTTATATAACTACACACTATTCATCCTTCCGCCATAGACTCATCGTCGTCTGAATTAGCCATGAAGGCTTCCATTGATGCTTTGATGATGTCAATTTGTGGCTTTGGAATTGCCACCCTTGGATCTGAAGTCCCCTCTCGCATACGTGGCTTCCAAGCGGTCATGATACAGTTTGTGCTCGACCATGTTGGGGTTATTGCTCGATGTTCGCGCCACACATTCCCTTTTTTTGTGTCCCATCCATCATATGTTTCCATGTTAATGTGTCGATTTGAAGTTGGCGTCCAATATTGGATTTGGATCATATTCATATGCCCTGGATCCGGATTTGGATTCGTAATGGCTCTAGCAAGCCATAATGGCTTGGAGTCACCATTGGTAGGCCGCACCACAACAAAATAACCTGCAAACGTATCGCAATTAACACGAAAAGAAGCACGGGGACGATCACGCCTTCGTCCAACAAAGGGTGCATCCTTTGCATCCCCTTCAGGTAGTGTACCATCCCTCTCCCTGCGTTCTTCCTCATCATGGATGATCCTCGAAGCCGGCCAAAATCCATGTAGTAATGTCTCACACGGCTCTAGAGGTGCATCAAGAGCTACTCGAACACCTTTCCAATACTCTTTTATAGGGCCATTCTTCCTCCTGAATTCTCCAGATTGGTCATCCTCTGTTATTCCGCTCCAATGTGCAATGAAACCGTTAAAACCTCTCTTGATCTCATCGAGAGAACGCATCTTCTCGGGAACTAGAGGTGGTGGATCACCGCTTGGAACTATTGGACGTCCGTCTTCAGTCTCTGACCACAAGCGAATTCCTTTGTCATCCTCTGGCAACCATTTCTTGTCCGTACATAGATTTTTATACTCCATCAAAGGCCATCCATTGGAATCCATGTAAAACTTGAACTACTGGGACCTAGAATGACCTTCCAAAAAATCTCCCTTGTGCCCAAATACCCATCTACATATCGCTTGAAATCAGGAACTTCCTCGATGAGATGAGGAATGACAGGGTGCATTTCGCAATCCATGAAGGATTTCATGAGTTTCAGAAGTGTTGGATAGTTGTTTGTCTTCAACTTAGTGCTCCATCGACCAAAAAGAGCGTCAATGTCTTCATGAGTGTGCCCAACAATGAGGAAATTGATGTACACTTCGCGGAAAATCCCTTTGTATATAAGTAGGGAACAAAAAGCAAAAACCCATCTATTCTTATTGTTTCCTGATGCATTATCCAACTGCAAAGTCAATATTGGTGGTAAAGGTTGAGCTGGAATTGATTCTTCCGGAGGAGGAAGAAGAGAGTCCAAGCAAATATCTGCCTCTTCTAGGATCACCTTGGTTAATGTGGATTGCGTCTCCTTTTCAGAGAATAACTTGCGCGATGAATTCTTTGGTGGTTCTTCAACATCACGTAACAACTTTGCAATGGACCCAATGGTATGATTTGAGTTTGTTGGAAAAATGTCTAAACCGTAGTGTGCATATTGAACATCCCCATGCCCATGAGCAATCATACCCGTAACTACAACGGGCATTTTCATGTAAGAATCCGTTGCTTTGGTCTTATGAGAGAAGTGTGGATAAGCAGTCTTGGAGTGATCCATTTTATCATGGATAATGGTTAGCATCTTCTCAAGATATGTTTCAAAAACATGTCGATTTGCATAGTATAGTTCTCTATGGGCCCTTTGGCCCACAAGGTGGGTATCCAAAGCAACGGTCCACCTCTCTTGCGCATACGAAAGGGGAGTGTACGCGCTCCTTAATTGCTTGTATTTATCACACAAGCCACATCGAGCGAAACTATCTCCACATGCTTTTGGAGCAAATTCTGGGAAAGAAGCATGTTGAATGTTGCTCAAGCCACTCGAAGAAATTGGTTGCAAATTTAAAGTTGCATTGGCCTCATTGATTTTTGGTAATTGATCACTCCACCGAAATGCAGATGGCAAAACCATTGCAGGGACTTTCTCCCCTGATTCCACGGTCCTTGTTTTGTGTGGCATTTTGTCAGCTTCAGGAACCACTAATGTTCGAAGTGTTGCAATAGCTTGCAGTAGCTTGCAGAGTATGTTTTCGTGGTTTTTTGGACCCCAAATTCCCGTGCGCCTCTGCTTCCTTCCCATCTTTGGCCATCTCTTTGTACCTATACAAGGTAGCTTTTGAAATCCCATAAATGGTCCACCATGCAATGGGACACACTTCCTTTCCTTTCAAGGTAATCCACTCCTTCCCAATAGGATCTTTGTGGGTCTACCTATGCACTTCAAGAAGACACTTCTTCCGAGCATATACTCCATCGTTAACATGGAGTTGAGAATGAATGCCTTGAATTTGTCCATGGGGAAAAGGCTGCAAACAATTATTCGGACAACATGTTTTGGTGGACACTTCAGTGATTGCTCGAGGAATTAGGAGGGTCTCTTTTTTGGGATAACTAAGCTCCATTCTCTAACGAAAGCTTTCATAGGATCGAACCCCTTTCCGAATTCTTCTATTAGTAGCATTCATGGCTGTGTTGTAAATATGTGTCTAGTCATGGTCATACAAACTAATACCAAAGAGGAAAACTCGCTTGATGTGTCAAGAGTGAATTGACCACATCCACCCGATTGGGACTTCTGCCTTGCACAAGGACTACGCAATTTGAACGGAAACTCGATCCTCTTCAAGAGGCTTCTCGTCGCTGTCCACGACAACATTTGGATCGACGCTCTGTAATACTGCATTTGTGACATTGGCCCCTGCTTCATTATGAAGAGTGATTGGTTTAAAGTTCCATTTCGCTTGAGGAATCCTGTCACAAGTATAGACATCAGGGTCTAATGTAGGGACCGGGTTTGCAAAATCTTGAGGTCCATGAATATCCATTCTGCAGGAAACGATGAACAATCAGATGGTCTCTCATGGACTACATAATGCACATATAGATTATACTCTGAATAGGTCATAAATCTACTGCAGCGAATGATAAATGTGCTTTGATACTAAGGGTCAAACTCAATCGTAGAATAAGCACATTTATCATCGAGTCAATGATATAATTCAATTTCTGAATTTAAGAATACAAACTTCCAATTCCCAGACACACTGATCACAAAAGATGACTATCCTCGAACCGAGGATATAGTACAGAATTGATTATAACTCAATAATTCCAAGTTAAAAATATTCCTCATTCATAAATTCATAAAGTACGAATTCCAAAATAAAGTGATAGACTTAAAAAGTCTTCATCAAAAATAATAGAACCATTCTCACCATAATGTCCGAAAACATATTCCAATTTGTAAACTCAATTCGATACTTATCTGAAATTAGAATATTATAGTCAAAGTTAAAAATCGGTATCCTCGAGTCGACGATAATCATCCGAGAGTCCTAAAATATAGACCACATAACATAATTAGAGAAAGGGATTACCGATATTTACAATTTGTAGTGCATATTCTCTATTACCATATAGAACTCCTACTTTGCCTCTAGTCGAAGTTACTATTGATATTTTCCTAAATAAAAGGTTAATGTCATGAAGACATGAAGGACATCGTCAAACTGGAGAGACTATGACAGAGATATTCCACAAAACACCAATAAAACCTTATCCCAATATCGTACGACAATATATTACAAATTATTAACCTTCTCTGTTAGACAAATATGAATCAAAATATTTTTCTTCATCTGAATTAGGAGTATTGTTGAGTCGATGATAATCTTATAAGAATTTGGATATATTTACCTTCTGTTATTGTAATACTAAATGGAGTCCAGTCAATTCCAATATATTATAGAGATCATTCATAACAACACAACACTATGACTTATCCTCGACTCAACGATAAGACAATTAGACCAATAATGTTCTTCAATATACTTCAACTTCTAAACAGAATTTATTACTCATGTACACGTTCAAAGATTCCTGGAGAAGTTGAAAATAGGTATTGTCGAGTTGACGATAACATTCTGAGAACTGACAACATCAACCTACCAGTATTATCCCAGAATATGGATAATGTCCATTTCGATAGATAGATAGACAACATTATTCTTCAAAATATAAAGAAGGGACTTATCCTCGAGTCGACGATAAGACCCACATATTCCGTCATAAAGCATATATCGTCGAGTCGAGGATATAGTGGACATGAAGTAGGAATTAGAACCATTGCAACTTGTTATTGACACCACGATTGTGAACTACATATTAAGTTTAATGGATATCGTCGACTTGAGGATAAACTTTAGATCATCATAATGATTAGTTCTCCGTGATTTTTGGTGACTATTTCGGACGGTGTATACTACACTATCTTGATGATGCACATTACGAACACTACCGTCAAACACAATAGAGATCAAATTGCTTTGATCCAATCTTCTGCTAATGAAACTATAAATCTATAAACAATGAGACGTAATGTATAACAGTAACGGAAGAAGTGCCCACGACACAAATCAGATATCAAATCACAATACTACGTACAAGAAACTGCAATGAATGGACACACACCTCTTCTGAGAGTTCCCGCTATCTGAACAAGTCTATTGCAAACGAAGGTGGATTGGAAATGCTGAAAACAAAATTCTGAAGCATCCGGGAGGTCAGAGATGAGCAACAAAACTTACGATGAGAACAATGAAATGCCGGGGCTGTGCAAACACCACACAGTTGTAACGTCAGGGTGCAAGGGAGAGAGGCTAGAGCTTCCGCCGATCGAGGGCGGGAATGAATTGCCGCGGAAATTCAAATTCTTCGGAAAAATATGGCAACTGCCAATATTTATGGTCCACTTTCTGTGGCAGCACATAAATGCCATTTCATCTGCCAATATCTGTCAGCTTTGCGGCGTAAAGATGCGACTCAGGGACAATAGTAGTCCCAAAAGGGCTTCTCTATCACCAGCCTAGAAATGGATCCAATAACACCAACCAAAAAAGGCCTTATTAATAACAACGAAAAAAAGGCTTTCCAAGTCCCAACAAAAATTATTCGTCTGTTTATAGTGTATATGCTCTTCATGCCGTTGTATTAGCTACTGTTCATGTGGATGTCAATTCGAGGGAATTTCTAGAAAGTGGCTTTTTCAATTACACTTTGTCCACGGTCCGGATTTCTTAAAATATCATTCCTTTAACGGTTTGGGGTCCTATGGATGTGCAGTGTAGGTTTCATTCCTTAGGGTTTAGGTTTAGGGTTTAGGGTTTAGGGTTTAGGGTTTTTGATTTTTGATTATGAACAATTCCAAATATCTCGTATACAAATGTTCAATCTACTAAGTTTCTTAGGTAATGCAAGTTATATGAAGTTAACTGTTTGATTCTACGAAAGTATTCTTTAAAAGCTTTGCATTTGGGGGACATTCTTTACTACAATTTTTTCCATGATTTGTTTACAGTCATGTGTGACGTTATTCATGTATTGATAAAATATGGCATTTATAATTATTGTACGCTTAAGTAATTCATCTACAGCTTAGAGTACGAGTACTACTTTACATATACAATACAAAATTTTTGGATTATGCTATAATTTTGGTTTTTTTAATACATACTAATTTTTTTATTCATTGAAATGTAAAGTGAATTCATTTTTAGTATACTTCTTGTTAATATTTATTGATATGTATTTGTCAAGTGATTAGCATATGTCATTGCTCAATGGCAATTTACTGTGCATTTGAAATTCTACTAGTATTTCAATCATTGTTCATTAAGAAGATTTAACTCTTGAAAAGGGTAGTGATGACATCAAGCATTTGGTGTATGCCAAACAGTTCTACATGTATGATGAGATGAAATCATGCTCCTTAATACTTGTAGTTTTATTACTAAAAATTTTAAAATATTGGTAAACCCTTAATATTTGAACTCCAAAAAATATTCTTCATTTGGAAAAAAATTAATTTTAGACAGTGTAGATAATTGTATATAGTTTTTTTGGACTTTACGCTTCTAACAAATTAATTACTTTAGATAATTATATTTCATATTGTTATGTTTTAGAGTAAATTTATTTGAGGGTTTACATTTTAAGATGATTTGAACTAGTTCACTATTTCTTTTGTCAAATTTTCAATTTCACCAATTTCATGCTTAGCTTAATTCATTTCAATTTTCTCTATGAAGCGCTAATGAAAACAATTGTTCCAGACTTCTACTTGAGCAATTTTCACTTATAGTTTTATGTCTACCTAGACACCGAAGTTCAAAATTTAATTTTTTCCTTACAGAATGAATGTTTTATGCTACTTCATTAAGGAAGTGTTTAGGTTACTAATAAAATTCAAGGAGTTGCATTAAGTTCCCATGGTTATTTTAATGAACTTGATCCTTGTATGGTTTCAAAGAAAATTTAATTGGATTTCTTCATAGTAAAGTAGAATTGTTGTGTTCTTCTATTACAAAGTACATACAACAAGAAACAATACCCTTGCATTACTCATTGTATTAAAATTTCAACTATTTTGACATAAATGTTTCGCTTTATCTTAACACTTGTATGGTTCACTGAGAAGATGATGTTAATTTCATACAATAAATTAAAATCTAATGCATGTATTTTACCAAAACAATGGAACAAAATATGTACTAAATTCTTTCAATGTATTCAAGGTTTTATGGTCTTGTATTTGAAACTTATATATCTTTTAAATTCCTTTAACTTTGCATATCATACATTTTTTTAAACTACCATGGACAATTCTTCATTTAAAATTCGTTTGAAACCATTAATGTGGAAAAATGCTATGAATTATGCTCGTGAACTACAATTCTTCAAATCATTTTTTATTTCTACATATTTTTTGAACCCCATTAATCAATAAAGAATCCATGAGTTCCAAAATAAGTATTGTTTATAACTCTATGGTAGAATCCAATGGATATTTCACCAAGTTTCCATGATTATTTTAATAAACTTGATCTCTTTACGGTTTCAAAAGAAATTTTCATTTTATCTCCCCATAAATGTAGAATTATTGTGTTCCTTTATTTCAAAAGTATATATAATAGGAATTCATACCCTTGAATATGTGTTTTATTCAATTGGCAACGATTTAGACAAAAGCTTTGTAGATGATCCTAACACTTGTATGGTTCACTAAAAAGATGATGTTAATTTCATAAAATAAATTAAAATGTAATGTGCATATTTCACCGAAACGACATAGTAGAATATGTATTAACCCTCCCCCACCCCACAAGCCAAAATCTGGCCTCTTTGAATTCAATTTGGGCCAAAAACACTTTGAATTGCGGTGGTACTGCCCTCCTAAACTATGATGATCAATTGAACATACAATATTTTTGTTGACTAGTAGTGTGGGCTCTTTTCAATTACAATAAAAACTATTGAATAAAATTATAATGTTGGAATGTTTCATTTTCATAAAATAATGTCCTTGTTTCATTTTATTTTGTTGATGACTGATTTCAATGACTGAGTCCAAAACTTGCGCAATCAATTTTCATGATAAATGTCACGTGCAACTATGAAATACCACTTGTGCCTTAAGTTTATTTTTTTGGATTATAGACAACCATAAGTTCTAATTTTCATTCTTCTACTTTCTTGAAATAAAGTGCCTACTCTGTGGTCCACTTCATTGACATTTTCAATAGATGCAATACTTGTGAGTCTATAATATTAGTACAAGTATAAAATATAGGGAGGATTTATAATTCATGAAAATAGTAAAGTCATGGGTTTAAGGTTTAAATCACAATGATGGGAATGATTCGTGAGAATTTGAATTGTAGTTTAGGGTAAACATCAATTATCAATATTTAAGGAATACACTTAGGGGCCTCAAGAAAAATTGGGCAACCACTATTTTTAAAGTTGGTATGAATGTTTTGACAAGAATTAAAACATTTTCTCGCTTTGAATGCTAATAATTATACTCAAACTTTGGAGTACGTTGTATTGCTATTTGTAAATATAGTATTAATGTTTAGTTTTTGTACATGAAGCCTTAACCTATGAGTGCCTTGGCATCCATTTTTCTGTGTGATGAATAAATTGGACATGAAGTTTCATCCTCATTAATGCTTGGATGAAAATCATCCTAATTTGTGTTGATACTTTTTGAAGATGTTGTTCTATATGGTAGGATTTGGTGCTATCATAGCACCCAATTTTCTAAAATTGAATAAAGTACAAAAATGTCTAGTGCTTAACCAAGCTAGAATTGCACTCACTTTAGTTCAAAATTTGATTAGCCAAAATGAGGTCATAGATATTTAAAACACAAACATTTCAAAATATCATGATGTCAACATACCCTCATTTAAAATCCATTCCAACAAATTTTACTCCAACCTTTCGTAATACTTTGCTTATAATCAAATGTAGAAGGAATTTTTGAATTTTTAGTCAAAATTAATGAAAAAATAGTAGTGAGAGATTTTAAACATATAGATGGAATATACAACTCACAGTGGAAAACTTTTATTTGTATAACAATAGTTTCAATATGCTTCCAAAGAGCCCTTCCTATTGATTTTTCTCAAATTGTCAATTTAGGAGATGAATCTACACTGAATAGTGGAATTAGGTTGCCCCTCACTAATTTCTCGACATTTGACACTAAATAAATATTTACAGTTACTGTACGAGAATGAACTACTTTTGAATTTCATATTGTTGTATTTGGGACTCATGAATCTCCATCTGTACAAATGGAAATATTTTTAGAAGTTTTTGTTGACTTTGATGGCTTGTAAAGTAACTTTCTCGGGGTAAGGCAACTTAATTGTTAAGGCAACCTAATTTCACTATTTAGTGTAGTCATGTAAGGGTGGAGGCTTGGGGTGAGTTGGAGGGTCGGGAAGAGGCTTGGGGTGAGTTGGAGGGTCGGGAAGAGGCTTGGGGTGAGTTGGAGGGTCGGTTGGAGGCTGGGAGTGAGTTGGAGGGTCAGGCAGAGCCTCAGAGTAGCCCTGGGAGGTCATCTCCCTCAGAGTAGCCCTGGGAGGTCATCTCCCTCAGAGTAGCCCTGGGAGGTCATCTCCCTCATCGCGCCACGCTTGTGCTTCTCCGTGTTGCAGTGCGTTTGGAAGATTCTTGGTCGCGCCGCGCCTCAGCTTTGCACCGCTCCTGTGCCTAGTGTTCTGAGTTCATTGTGATTGTTGCACGTATCTCTTTCAGTTGTGAGTTGTGAGGTATGAGTTCGCACCTGATTCGTCTTTGAGAGTGATTGAGTGGATGCGTCTCCCAATGTGCGCTTGGGATCGTGAACGACTTTGCAAGTGCGCCTTCCGATTTGTTATTTCTTCTGCGTTTGCGCGTCTTCTATGTTTGCGCGTGTGGAGCTCTGATTTGTAGGTTCATCTCTTTTCCCATTTTTAATCTTCGCCTCCCTCTTGTGTTGTGCAATTTCTCTTGTGTTGTGCAACTCTTGTATTGTGCAAGTTCCCTCATGTTCTTTTCTTTTTCTGTGTAAGTTTTTTTCTTCAATCTCTTGTGCAAGTGTTGGACACTATGGTTAGGGTTCAGGGTTTACTAAGTTTGATTTAGGGTACTCTTGCATTCTTCCACTCTTTTGTGCATTATTGATTTTGTGTAGATTGTTGTGTTCATGTAAAAACTTGCAGTTTTGATTCTGTAGTACCAACTGAAAAATCAGGAATTAGAATGCTCTCTAGTCTTTCATTTAGGGCACATTATTATATTTCTGTTGTGATTGTTCAACTGCACTAATACTATTCTTGTATGACTCTAGGTTTCAAGTGTGTGTTCCAAATTCAGTATTTGGGTGGGGAAACCAATTGACAAGGATTTGCAAGAATTTGCAATTGAGGTATGCAAATCATCTGCAACACGTAGGGTTCATGTTCTAGAATTAGGGTTTTCTGTTGTCAAGAAGACATATTACAAGTACTTCTCAGATATCCTCGAGTCGGTGATACCAGATTCTCATAAAATGAGATATCGTCGAGTCGAGGATAATAGGAATATCAGGCGTTTGGAACTTCTAATGATAATTAGAGAATGCTAATCAGGTCTTATACAAGTCCGGTTTGAGGAACTTAGTACTTTCTAATTAAAATAATAGAAACAATTGTATCATCGAGTTGATGATACAACTGCTGAAGTCCTGCAAACTCCATAACTGAACTCTTTATACCCGAATATCATTACCAAAGGAATCGAAATGAATACTGGAAATTTTTAATCAATTTCCAAACTTATTTATAAAGAAAATAGAAGAAATTAAAAGTAAATAAAAAACTTTGTGATCCAACATTTACTTTCTGAACTTTAAGAAAGTATCATCGAGTCGACGATACTATGAATTCCAAAGGGAATTTGACATATCTATCACTCAATCAAAAATTTTGCCTAGCTATCTCTTATCATCGAGTCGGCGATAAGCAAAGATAAGAACGAGTCCTAGAACCCCATAACTTACTACCAAATGATTTAACGAGAATTTATAATATTCGCATTAAATACTGATATTGAACATAATTACGAACATTAAAAGTCGTACCAAGTATTGTTATCGTCGAGTCGACGATACACAATGTAGAATCCTCTTGCAATTTACAACCATGCACAAATTCAACATACTACAAAAGACCTTGGAGAGCTAAATCATTTCCACTTCAACTCGTTTCCTCTCCAACATTTCTGATCTAACCAAATGTAAATAGATATTGAACAGAAATGGACGACACCTACGACTACTCTGTAACAAAACATCACCTCCAGCCATTCGTAAATCCTCTCAACGATGAACCATTCATCGTTGAGATGGAAGACACATATGGGAAGCTCTGGGAATTTAAGGAGCACATCGACACTTGGAGTTTTGGTGTGAATCGCTGGATGAATTACGTTTACCTCCGCTATCGTATAGCGGGGAAGACGAATTACATGCCATGGAATATAAAAGAGAAGGTGACTCTCATCGAAGAACATCAAGGAAACTATGTCCTTATTGTTTTGCGGGAAGTTGACGACAGTGGCAAAAATAAAGACCACTGCCATTCCATAGTCATTAATGTGAATTCCTATCATGGGAAGTTCGATCTGGTGAACCTTATGACTTTTTTGGAGGGGTCGCAAATGGAGTACCTCAATGAGGAGTTTCAAAAGAACGGGTACATCCCATGGAAGAACAGCATGGCAAAGTCCAACGCCTTAAGATTGCGGCTCATCTTTTAGACGCTAGATCAATATGCATTAGAGAACGTCGAGCAGCAACCTATGATAGGTCGTAATGTTAGTCAAGAAAGAAGAGATGAATTTGATTCCCGTCTGCAGCTGTTGGATTAGGGAGTAGAGGTACCAGACCTAGTCAAATAAGATTAGAGCAAAAACGGAAAGACGCGATCCCATCTGGAGGACCTGAATCGAGCAGAAAGAGGAAGAAAAGCCTTCCAACCGGAACCGGGGTTGCTGGTAGTTCTACATCAGCGTTAACGATGGTATCAGCAGGTCCTCTGTCCTCTATGGAACCACAAGAAGATTACGAGAGGTTTGCCTTGATACAGAAGAACTTCTGTGTCGAACACAAGCCATGTTTTTTTCTGGGAATGGAGACTGTTTCTGTTGACATCAAACAGTGCATCATCGTGAGTGATTAGTATGTCATTCAGACTCTACAGAGAGACATAGTTGAGGCGGTAAAGAAAGAATTGATTTAGCTTATTGACATTAAGCAACGCCAGAAAGTCTGTCTCACGCCCGTAGACAAAAATCATCAACTTCTCAAGAAGATGCCAGAAAACTAGGAAGAAATAGAAAGTGGCCAATTCATGATCATAAATCGCCAGCATAGTATTACCGCCTCAAAGGAGCTTTAGAGGGCAGGATGTGGAGAGGCCCGTAGAGTGGAGCTTCAGAGATGGGATGCATACATTGTTTGGTCGCTAGATCATAACAAATTGAGGAACATTTCAAAGTTCTATAACTGCACTAACCACTTGGACCATGCACAACCGACTTGGGGAAACCAAATCGTCAATTGCCGAAACATCTGGTTAGCTTACAAACGTCCAACGGACAATCGATTAGAAGATGCGACAAGGAATAACAATTCCGTTGTCAATGTGATAAATTATAAGGTAACAATCTATGGGCCCTTTAATCACCAAATGGTTCCTTCATTCATTGAATCATTTTCAATCTTGTCATATACTTGCCTGTCCCAATTATTTATGAATTCATTATTCATTTGCATGCCTTCTTTGAATAAGACTGCGAGTCGTGGGCTATCCTCAAGTCGAGGATACTCTTTTTTATGAATCAAATGTAGATGTGGACATTCTCATGTTTTATTTTGGCATGTTTCAGAAATTCACGGTTGTAGTTGTCGAGCGGTTTTAAAATATCAACCCAAAGAAAGACGGTGCATCAATTGGTGGGACGACAGATTTGAAAAATGAAATTTAGATACTAACATTGCCAGATGAGCTGTGGAAGCACTGGCAAGTGTTCTTAACCAAACACGTTGTAGGTGAATTGATTGACCTAGTCACCTTTGCTCGATTTAAGGAGATCAAAGGTTTCAAGATAAAGACAATGTCACTGAAAAGAGAATTTTTCAAACATTGTGGCCATTTTACAGACTTCAATTTTGGGACCTTTGCACAGCATCTACTTAGTGAGACGCCGAAACGGTAGGCTATTTACCCCAAAGTCTCTATGTCAAAAACCAAAATTCTTGTTCCAGACAATCTCTCACATGGTGATTGGGTGGAGAGGAGGAAGCGGAAGAAAATTGTGCTCCAAGATCTGATGGCCATTAAGCCCGCCTTAAAGTTTACGAATAGCAGTGGGGATGTCATTGATGAAACATGGAAGTCATGGAAGGCGAGACACAGGTTTACATCAGCGACATGGGATTTCCTCATCTCACACCTGAAGGCTGAATATTTCAAGAGGCGTCTCAAAAATGATGCATGGCTTAAGCGCGCAAAGGATCTTGAGAAGCCATTTCCGGAGGTGCTTCACATGTTCACAAGATTTATGAAGTTGAAGTACCAACTTCAAGATCAGAGCAGTGGAGTCCAAGTCAGAGGCATTGACATGTCCACCAAGGTGCTAGTGACAAGTACCACTTATCAGTACCATAGTCGGGAGGTGGATCTCGAAGTTCTGGATGCATGGGAGGTGTAAAGAACAACATCAAGTGAAAATATAAGCGCCATCAACCCTGTCCTCGATTTCCTCCTTCAGAAATTGAGTCCAAAAATGACTGAGCCAAATGTGTGGCTCTTCATTCTAGAAGACAAGGAGGATGTCGAGGCTGTAATTAAGTTTGCAACTTCCAAGCTTGTGCAGTATGAGTACGTATTGTCTACGTACGTACCAAGCAGAGCAGAGATGCTCAATAATGTCACCAATCGAGGGACTACTCCTAACGTTCCACTCTTATTCCTTTTTAAGAAAGGAAATACTTTTGCAAGCGCTGCTCGGGAGTTAATGAAGTCCAAGTATGACATGCCCTCAAATTGCGTGTACTATCTGGACTCTTCAAAGAATACAGAGGCAAAGTGGAGGATTGAGCCTACTGAACTCAGGATGGAGTTCTATCTAGAAATCTTGCACACTTTTGCGATGCCAGAGAAAAATGTTCTCGGCCTCTATTCGGGTGCGAAGTTCATGCTTGCTGCAAAGGTAAGTATAACCCCTTTCAGAGTCTTGGAACTAGTTATCCTCGATTCGAGGATATGGGTGAAGTTCTGCTTCATTAGTCATTACTTTTTCTAGCTAGTTTACAATTATGTTATCCTCGAGTCAAGGATAACATCAAATGTTCGGAACTTGTGTTCTAGAAAGAAACCCTCATGATAATTACTCAATTCTCTCCTTATTCAATGTAGATGTTTGGAGCTTTTTTCTATGGTTTTGTCGACAAGGATGACGCAAAGTCGTATCTGCGAATTTCAAATCTGGCGAAGAAAATGGATAAAAATGATTTTATGTTCTCGAATTTGCCTTATTTGCTGTTATATGAAAAACTAGCTAGTCGTGGACCTGTGGTTGTTCATTCGAACTCTCCTCCGTCACCGCCCATGTTATTTGACTCACCGCCTGCAACGGCCGTCCCTGTTAACAGAGAAAGGGAGACGGTGGGTCCTCATGTGTGTAGTGATCCTGGCGTGGAAGGCATCGACGAGTTTGGAACCAACACGTTCCAAATTCATACGTGGATGGCAACTCTAGTCTGGCCACCTTTACTGAAAAATGCGATTGATGAGGAGGATATGGAGATGGATTCGGAGTTTGAACGTGAGCAACAACAGCGACCGGTGCTTCCATCCCGAGGGGCCAGAATCGAGGCTGAGCAGGATGTGATTATCAACGAAGTATTCGGGCCCGACGACATCCCCATCATTGAAGAACCATAGCCTTCTCAGAGAAATAATATCCCGACGTCGTAGGAGGCTGGGGTTATCATCATTAGTGATGATGATGACATTGATCATCCCCATTCCTCGGACGATGACAAGGAGGAGGAAGGCATTCTGCCGGTGACGGAGATGAAACCCGTCGTTGCACCCTCCGGTGTGGTCGTCAAGGTGGAGAAGGATTGGTGGCAAAAAGACAAAGAGAAACGAGAGAGGCGAATCGCACGGAAGGCGGAGAAAGAGGCGAAGGAGAAGCAACTGGCACATGCAGTTGCGAAAAATGCAAAGACCAATGCCAAAATGCTGAAAATGCAGGAGGAGTCGTAGGCTCAATTCTCTGAGCTGAATAGTCAGGTCGCATTGCTTCTGCAGGCGATGAATTCGCAGAGCAGCCAGTCTCAAAGCCTACCACCGTTCGTTTTCAGGGCTCCAGCTCCTCAGCTTGCGCCTTCGACAGTCCATGTTCCTATCTTACAAGAAATGCAACCTCCAGTACCTGTATTGCCTTATCCTCGAGTCGAGGATAACCAGGACTGTGTTTCCCTCGCCCATGAGGATCTGGTCAGCTCAACACCAGCATCCCAACTGCCAAGGGTTTCTTCTCTAGACCAAGCGGCATTCGAAGTCCTTGTTCTTGGAGCTGCGGAAGTCTCTCAAGCAAGAGAAGACATAGAAGTTCCACAACAGTATCATCGCCTCGATGATAAAGGCAAAGTGGAATCAGGGTCTGTTTCACAAGCAACAGAGATGGAGACAACATTGTGCGGTACTTCGTCTCAAGTCGTGGAGGAGTTGCACTCACCCTTATCCGTAGAGGAAGAAAAGGTCGACTACGAAGCCAGCAAGGACGATACCTAGGATAATGTGGTAGAGGAGATCCAAGGGGGGGATCCTACTGCAGTGCCAGTGGGAGGGGATGAGCCTCAAGAGCATGGATCCGCTCAGGTACAACCCTCTGACCCATACGGTTTCGATTAAGTCGATAGAACTTGAAGTCGATCATGTCTGTGTGTATGAAGAGTAGGGAGAAGGCTTTGAGTAGTCATTAAATCTCATTTGTACTCTTGCTGCGTGGCAGGATGGTGTGGCCACTCGTTGATTGCTTGCGCATGGACTACATATCCGTTTGCGACTCCTTCTCGTGTAGTCTAGTGTACCATAGTTTTGTTAGAATAGATTTTGCGGCCCTATTCGAAACAGAGAACTTTCACCTGTATCATGTAATCTATGTAAATAAAATATGCACATTTTCTTACATTGGGTAGTCTAATTGGATCCTGCTTTGGATGTTTTGGGTGACCAGCTCGAAAAAACTGAAAGTGTGCACCACCCACCGCCAATGAAAGCACTTCCTACTGGGAGACCACAGTCGATTAGTGGAATTCAATGCATCTCTCCCCTTTCTGGCTCACCCGTTTCTGCATTTAAATAGGTAACTTCATTTCTTTGTTGTTATGCTTTGATCAAGTAGTAGCGGAGGGCGGAAGAGAGATCGTGCCCAGGAATGTGCCTCCCGGACTTCCTCCACCACGGAGGAAATGGCTAAACATTGTCTTTGACTTGAACGGCATACTTTGTCAAACGGTGATGAAGTCCTATGGGGAGAAATTCAAACCGTACAAGCTCAAAGACAATGTTCTCTGCCACAAAAATCCCACAATCATCGGACCCAAGGCGGTATTCGCTCGGCAAAATCTAGGTGAATTCCTCCGGCAGGTTTCGGCGATCGCGGATAGGGTCTTAGTGTAGACCATGATGTTCAAGCGTAACGTAGAACCCATCGCTGGACACCTGTTCAACGGTTGTAGAGCACCCTATGATATACCCAGTCAGGAACAATGCAAAAAGATAGAGTACTCTCTGGGGAAGTTCTTTCATCTCGTTGAGAAAGTGCATTGTTTGAAAGTGCTCTCCGAGACCTTGTTCTACAATCCGAGCGGAAGGACATCCTTCACCACGAATAATACACTTCTCATTGACGACTCTCCGAATAAGAGTGTCTGCAATGAGAATGGGAATGCCATATTCCTAGACACTTGGATGCACCATAATCGCAAAGACGACGTCCTCCTGGGGGAACTTCTGCCATGGCTCAGACGTCTAGATTCGAATTGCCAACCAGGCCAATTGCAAACATATGTCGAGGAAAACTGCATTGGTTTGAATCCAGTGGGAGTCGGGGACTACAAGGTGGAGTCGCTCATAGACGGGATGAGAGAGTCATCGAAGGTCATGGGTTCTAGATACGAACTTCTCGGCATAGGCTTAATCATAGAGCGAGGCCGACGTAGGAAGTACGCTGTAAAGTAGATTCTCTCTAGATGTGAGATAGCATTTTATGTATAGTCCTCGATTTGTACGCTACGATCTTCTGTAAATAATATATTGAGTTCGCATTTCCCTTGAACCTTTGCCATGGGCTTAGGGGGTTCACTATCCATGTCTCCTATTCTCGATTGAAGATGCCTTTGCATTATATTTATTCGACGGTGGGTAATATGGGTGGGCTTCTGGAATTTGCATGTATTGCAGGTTGGAGGAGTTCATTTTGTTGAATAGCCGAAAAGGCAAAGGCTGACCAAGAGTCTGCTCTCTGGATCGGAAAGGTCACTCTCCAACCAATCCGAATCCGAGGGGGGGAGTTGTGACATGATTCCGTATTCCAAGCCATACATGTTGCGATCTGCCACGGATGCCGCATCTGCGGCCATAGACTATTCCAAGGGGGATGTGGAAGAAGGTGTCGTGGACAGCCCCCCGAGTCGCGGACCTGTTAGGACTCCCATTTGCTCTCCTTCGCCGCTGAAACGGGCATCCTCGACCCGAGGGGACTCGTTCTCCCCTGCTCCACGGACCGATGCTGCAACCAGTCGTAAACTGGACCTACCACTAGATGAACTGGCAAGTTGTCCTCGGCTCGAGGATGCACTTCAATCATCGCTTGTGATTCAGCACCTTCCTAATGACATTGCCAGACGTAAGGCAATGCCTGCGTTCGACCATGAGACAACGAGTACATTGTCCTTGCCCACGACTGATGCTCTTGGACCTCGGCTCCAAGATAAACTGCCTCGTTCCTCTCTGTCTGCTGGAGCCAGACGATCTCCTTCTGCCGACAATCTCTTCCGGCAACGAATTTTCAGAGATCACAGGCGGTCGCTGGACTCCAAAACAGATGGGGCTCGACTTCCATACATGGACAATGTCAATGCAACACTACCGAGGCTAGCTCCTCGAGGGGCACAATCACTTTCTACTTCAAAGGTGCCGCAAGCTACTCGAAGGCCAAAGCGGAAAGACAATGGATCTCAAAGTTTGGATATGTGCGGCACATTGGACGGTGGATGTGGGAGACATTGTCATTCCCGACACGATGATATCTTTAAAGGTCTAGCAAAGATAAAAGCAATGGAAGCAACCAAGAGCAATAGTACAACCAATAGCGATGCCTAGGTGACTAATTGAAGTTTCTCAAGCCAAAGAAACTTCGGGGTCTCTTTTACTATTAATAGCATGGAAAATAATCACAAAAAAATACCTAAAGTAGTTCAGTACTCTTACATGTACAGTAACGCTCCTTGTTACTACTTACATTCTAGGCAATTGTTTGCCTTCATAATTCAATCACTTCAAAGTACACTGAACAAAAAGTTACATACTCTTTGTGTATTCAATCTCCCAAATAAGTCAAATGGATTGAACTGAAATTCACCTGCATTTCATTTTTCCAAGGACTTTGGTACATTCTTCAATGAACTTCTTAATATGTCTTTTCATGAGTTGTTGCAATCGATGCAATTCGACTCACTTGTTTTAAGTCATTTGAACCCAACCCTTATTCAAAACTATGTGTCCTTGGTCTTTATCGTTGGGTTCAACAACTATTACCTCAATGAAGCTTTGCACTCGTTTTTCAAAGTCTCAAAATAACCATATTGTCTCAATTTAATGAATAAGGCCTTCAAATATTCCAACCTGGAATTGCACTCTTCCTCCTCCAAAACTATTCCACCCATTGAGTGCCATCTCCCCTCGCAAATATGTGACTAGAGCTCTCGGGGGTCGACGTGAAGTTTTCTCTACGTAGTGTGACCCACCTTACCAGTCTCCTTCACCTTTGCCTTCATCTTCTCCAACTTGATAAGATTTCTCTTATGAGCTTGTCGTTAAGTCTTGTTTGTTTCTTCCCCATACGCAACCCAATTGATCGCTATGTTTTCTTCCTCCAAAACAATTCCCTTGGCCATCTTGTGAGGAAGCAAGGTATGCGGAACTCCTCCTTGATAGAGCACTGATAGGAGCTCTTTAATCCTCTTTTGGACACTCTATGACTTCACTTCCTTCCAATTATAGCCGTAACATCCATCTCTCCCCACCAGTGGTCCAAATAGGCCACACATTTTGTATCATCAAATCGTTTGCCTTGCGACTTTATTATGCAATTTGGAAGGTGCCCTTCGTCCTTGAATCCGTACTTCTTCACAAAATTAGCCCTGGTAAGAAGTGGTGGTTGTTTAGAGAGCTTCTCCCGCTCATTGTCAACATCAAGCTCCCTTGTATCTTCATTGGTGTTGCTGTCACCTTCCTCATTGCCTTCACCCTCATTGTTGCCATCATTGCCCTTGATGTCTTGGCTTTAGTCACTACCATTGCCCTTCTTGGTACCCTCGTTGCCATCAGTGGCCTTGCCTTCATCGCCTTCCTTACTGTCCTCACTCTCCTCCACTTCTACAAGTTCTCTCTCCTTTTCCCTAGAGGTCTCTATGGTTGAACATGCTTGCATTACCTAGGTAGACCCTTTGCATCTCATCCTAGCCATTTTGTTCAGTTCTGCATCCAAAATTCAAAGCATGATTGGAAAATACAATAGAACGCTTAGAAGCGGAGTATGCATAGTACAACTGGAACATAGGGTTTAGTGAGACCCATCATCCACAACCTAAAGTGCAATTAATGCATTTGATTAGACCATAAGGAAAATGAGAAAATGGACAGAGAACAATGCCATGGAGATCTAAACCCTACACCTAGAGCATTCTCTTGGGGAGGAAATAAAAGTAAATTTGTGGAAGTTCAATCAAACCACCTATTAGTACGAAGAAATCATAGTGAAGGGGAGGCGCAAAGCAATCAAGGCGCACCATAATTTGTCTGAATCGAATTCCGTACCCTCAAAAATAGTACGACTAGTATGAAATTACAATGCAATGCATACAAAATGTATGCACAATACAACTAGGAAGTGGTGTTTTCTTGATGTCTTCTTCTACAGCCTAAAGCGGGATTCACAAATTTGATTGGACCATGAGGAATAACGATAGAAAACAATGCAATCCAAATCTATATTGTACATGTAGGACAATTCATACGCACAACTCATATTAAAAACAAAGGTTTTACCAAGTAGGACAGCCTTGATGCAATTCAATTCCTTCCTTCCCACCCCATTCAAACACATTAGAATGCTAAAATGGAGTTGTACAGACAAAGGAAATTGCACCCTAAACCATAGGCACTAGAGCCAAGCTCATCGTAGTCGATCAACAAAGTCTTCAAGAGGCTTCAAAATCCAATGCATGACAACTTCGTGAATTGGGGTTTTCACGCACAGAAATCCATCCTAAATCACAGATAGTAAACAATTTTCTTGAAATAGAGCTGCACAAATCGTAGAATTGTCAAAAACAACTACAAAATAGAAAACAATGTAGGGGTACAAGAAGTCTGTTGAAGCAAAATTATCACACAATGCAAAAGAAAACACACTGCATTTCCTCGCAATACTTCCTTGCCATAATTCCATGTCTTTAGGGTAGCACATCCCAAGCTTTAGTGATATAACAAATTGTACTCTGGAACTTAGTCTTTGTACTATTCGAAAACATTGCCAAACAGAAGGGCGCGAAGGAAGGAAGATGCACACAGAATGACAATGTAGCAAAACATAAAGCTCAACACTCAAGCCCCACGGTGAGGAAGGACGGGGTGCTTGCCAATCACTAGTTACCTTTATCACTCCGACAAGGTACTAGTCACCTCATGAGTGGGCATGAGGGATTGCTTCAATTAAACCGGTAAAATTTATGACCACCAATCAATTAAGGGCACTGATATTAATAATGACCATTAACATTTACATTTCTTTTCCAAAATGATGCATCCAAGGTTTTCCAAATTTTAAATTTCTCGATTTCAATTTCTTTCACATTACATAAAACAACAGGTCATTTCATTCCTTTAAAGAAAACACTTGTAAGAATATTAAAAAATAGGTATAAAACATATTTGTATGAAGAAAACACTCGTAAGAATACAAAAAAATAGGTATAAAACATATTTGTATAAAGAAAACACTCAACCATAAGAATAAAAAAAGAAAGTGTAGAATTCTTCTTCCTAAAAAGAAAACACTTGACCGTAAGAATAAAAATAACTAAGTATTTGTATTTATATGAAGAAAAGTCTCAACGTACTAGGAAAACAAGGCTATTCTTATTGTGAGAAAGAAAACACTTGATCATAAGAATAAAAATAGTAAGGTAATCTTATTTTTGGAAAGAAAACACACGACCATAAGAAGAAAAAAATAGGTGTTCTTATTTCTTAGAAAGAAAACACACAACCGCAAGAATAAAAAAAATTGAATATTTTTATTGTTCAAAAGAAAAAACACAAGCGTAAGAATAAAAAAAATTGGGTAATCTTACTCTTGGAAAGAAAACACTTGATCATAAGAATAAAAATAATAAGGTAATCTTATTTTTGGAAAGAAAATATACAACCATATGAATAAAAAATAGGTATTCTTATTTCTTGGAAAGAAAACACATGACCATAAGAATAAAAAAATTCGGTGATCTTATTATTGGAAAGAAAACACATGATTTTAAGAATAAAAAAAAATATAGGTGATCTTATTTTTGGAAAGAAAACACAAGACTATAAGAATAAAAAAATTGAATATTCTGATTTCATGGAAAGAAAACACATGATTGTAAGAATAAATAGAAATTGGGTGATCTTATTCTTGGAAAGAAAACACACAACCAAAAGAATGAAAAAAATTAGGTATTCTTATTCTTAGAAAGAAAAAAAATTCAATGATAAATTAAAAAATACCACCTTTTTTCTTATGAACTTATGGAAGAAATAGTCATTGATACAAATCCTATAGTAGGTGCTTCCATTATCTTAAAAGGAAGTTTTAGTCAACTATAATAAAAAAGTATGCTTCTTAATCCTTTGAATAGAATAATAAATGAAGATTGGGTTTTTCTTATTCTTGTAGTGGAAATGCTAAAGCATAATACAATAATGAATTACTGTTTGTATTTTTCTAATTGGAATTTTGAACTATATTAAATGAAGAAGGAGGATGTTAATTCTCATCAAGTCCATACAAAATTATATCAAAGTGAAACCAAACATTCCTATTTTGATAATGGAACATTCAACTACCCTACACAAAGAGAGGTATTTTTTTATCTACACATGTATTTGAAAAAACCCAAACGTAGTCATACATTACATGAAGGTTAGATTCGATTTAAATGAATTTTTTCACGTTAGAAAGTGCCACATGTCAATTTATAAATGGTTCAGGAGCTAACTTGGACCCCTTCGAAGTTGACATCGAAATTGAATTTCAATCGTGGAATGTGGAATTAGACCTTCACATGAGGTAAGAATAGAAGGGTTTTTTTCGCATATAAGAGAACATGCAACTAAAAATCTCAAAGAGCCACATCATTTATGTTTTAAATGCTAATTCGCTCAGCCCGCCAAATATTAGCCCCTTTGCCGTCTTTCCTCCAAATTTCGACTAGTGGAGCACAACCGACCAACTGTTAGTCTGTCACACGCCCAAAAAACAAACCCTAAAGAGTCAATATTATTATAGACATATGCTGAGTTTTTCTTTGCACATTGGATGCCAAGATTTTCCCTGTTTAGATGACAAAGAGAGAGGTCCAACTTTTTATGGAATGTACAAAAGGGCTTTTCCCAAAAAAAACACTTTCAATAACTTGGATGAAATTCCAAGTGAATCTTGATTTAGCCAGTACGTGGTAGACATTTATTGGTCCTCTACATACAACATGTACACAATGTACATTACTAGATACAACCTTGAAGTCACAACTTAAACCTACAACTCAAAAGACACATATTCAAGAATATTTTGTTACAAAATTATTGGTGTATGCGAATATTATTGAGTTTTGAATGGAGAAAGGCTTTACTTAGATGGTAGAAGATACCAAGGCCCATGAGTGGGCTGAACATAAGCTAAAAGCCTTTCACTAGTTATCCACAAACCATGTGGGATAACTTGGGCTGCCTTTGACTATAAGCAATACCCAATAGACTCTAAGTCTAACTAAGAGTCTAATGCTACTCCTAGGGCTATATGTACACTATCTACACTAGGATGTACATGTTCTTCAACACTCCCACTTTGAGAGTGGCCAAAGGCTTGAAGGCCCATCTTCTCAATCAAGTTGTGGTGTTGGGGCTTCCCAAGAGCCTTGGTCAGCACATCAGCAACCATAGCTTGAGTAGGCACATACTTAAGCTCAATCACCTCAGCCTCCACTCATTCACGAATGAAATGGTGTTGCACATCAATGTGCTTGGTCCAAGAGTGGTGGGTGGGATTCTTGGCCAAAGCAATGGCCCCTTGGTTGTCACACAAAATGCATGTGCTCCCCTCTTGCACAAGGCCAACATTAGCCAAGAGCTACCTTAACCAAATGGCCTCCTTGGTGCATTGGCTCATGGCCATGTACTCCACCTCCATTGTTGAAAGAGCTATGGTGGGCTGCCTCTTGGAATTCCATGAAATGGCACCCACTCTAAGCTTGAACACATAGCCAGTGGTGGATCTTCTATCCCCCTCATCACCAGCCCAATCCGCATCACAATACCCATGCAAGCTCACATGGACACCTCCTAGTTGCAACTCCAATCCAAGTGTGCCTTGAAGGTACTTCATCACCTTCTTGATCACTGCCTAATGCTTGGGGCCATACTTGGACATGTGTTGGCTTACAACACTCATTGGGAAGGCCAAATCAGGCCTTGTGGCTACCATGGCATACATCAAACAACCCACGGCTGCCTTGTAAGGCACACCTTGCATTTCAGCCTTCACCTACTGAAATTCTTCATCTGTGAGCTTGGGAAACTTTTCATAAGTATCAAGGGGTGTACCTATGGCTTTGCACTCCTCCATGTTGAACCGCTTCAAGATCTCGTCAAAGTACTTGTGTTGGCTTATGGTGATGGTGCGGGCAGCCCTATCCCTCTTGAACTCCACTCCAAGGCAATAGCTCAACTCTCCAAGATCCGTCATCTCAAACTCCTTATGGAGCATAGCCTTCACTTCAAGCATCTTAGTCATGTCACTTGCAAGGAGGATCAAATCATCCACATAGAGAATCACAATCACCAAATGCTCACCACTTTGCATGGTGTACAAAGAGTGATTAGCATGGCCTCTTTGGAAGCCCTTCCTTGCAAACATGGCGTCAATATCTCGATACCATGCTCCTCCGGATTACTTCAGCCCGGGAAGGGCCTTCTTCAACTTGCATTTGAGATGCTCTTGTCTTTCTTGCACAAAGCCTTGGGGCTGATCCATGTCGATGACTTCCTCGAGCTTGGGGTTGAGAAAAGCCGTCTTGACATCCATTTGATGCATCTCCAAGTCCATGGCTGCCCCAAGAGCTACAATACACAGAATGGTGCTAAACTTGGCAACGGGGGCAAATGTCTCATTGAATTCCACCCCTTCCACTTGGAAGAACCCCTTGGCAACCAACCTTGCCTTATACCTTATAATCTGTCCCAAAGCATCCCTCTTGGTGGAGAACACCCACTTGCAACCCACACTTGATCTCTTGGGAGGAAGGGCTACAAGTTCCCATGTCCCCTTGGCAATGAAGGCCTTGTACTCCTCTTACATGGCCAACTCCCACTTGCTTGCATCTTCGCAACGCAGCACCTCTCTTAGTGTAGATGGATCTCCAAGGAAAGCCACATTGGCTTGTTCTTTATGTTGTGGGGGCAGAATGTGATTCAGCCACCAATCTCCAAGGGGCTTGCTGGTCCTTGTTGGCTAACGGGGCTCCTCCGTGGGTTGATCTTGGTCTTCCAAGGGCTAATCATGCTCTTGCACCCTTGGTGAAGTGCTTGAAGACGGGGTTGCTGGTTTCTTCACTTGGGGTGTGGCCACCTTCTTCTTGGGCTCCACCAAGTCTTCATCTTCCTCTTCTTCATCTCCTTCCTCTTCTATGTGCACTCTTGGAGTTGTACCCACCATTTGGGCTGGTCCTCCACTACTTCCACTTAGGCTCATCTCTAAGAGCTTGGGATTAGCTCCTCCATCCTCCAAGAAGGTCACATCATGACACTTGATGATGGCCTTGGTTCCCTCACAATAACCAAAGAAAAGACACTTGATGCCCTTGGCATCCAACTTGGTCCTCTTCGCACTTGGCACCAAGGCATAGGCAATGCACCCAAAGGTGCGCATGTGAGACATATGAGGCCTGATTCCACTCCAAGCTTCTTAAGGTGTCTTGTTTGTCAAGGCTTGTGTGGGGCACCGGTTCCTTGTATACACTGCATTGGACACCGCCTCCCCCCAAACCTCAAGCTTCAACCCTTGGCCATGAATCATGGCCCTTGCCATCTCTACAATGGTGCAATTGGCACGCTCCGCTACGCCGTTTTGTTGAGTGTAAGGTGCTGAAGTGTGGTGCTCAATGCCATGGACCTTCAAGAAGGCCTCAAAGGCCTTGGACACATACTCTCTTCCATTATCCGACTGCAGTACCTTCACCTAGCACTCGGATTGGGCCTCCACAAGGGTCTTCCAAGTCTCAAAACACCCAAACACCTCACTCTTGCACTTCAGCAGGTACACCCAAATCTTGCTTGAGAAATCATCAATGGAGGTCACAAAATACCTTGCTCCTCCTATGGATGTGGTCTTCATTGGCCCGCACACATCGGAATGCACAAGCTCCAAGGGCTTGTTGGCCCTCGTTACCCCATCCTTGGGGAAGGGCTTCCTTGCTTGTTTCCCCTTAATGCACCCTTTGCACACCATAGAACTCCAATCATGCTTGCAAGAAGTGAGGTTCAGCCTCTTTACAATGTGTTGGAGGCTCTTCATGCTCTTCACATTCAAGTGGCCAAGCCTCCTATGCCAAAGCCCCACAAGGTCTTCATCAGCTGCTCCTTTGGCAACACAAGCCATGGAAGTGCTATTCACCTTGGTGAAATGGAGGTGGTACAAGTTGCCCTCACGAGGGGCTAATGCAATCCAAACGCCACTAGGTGCCCACACAACACACACCACCATGTTGAAATGCACTTTCAAACCTCCCAAAGACAATTGGCTCACCAAAATCAAGTTGGCATGCAACTTGGGGACATGGAGGGCCTTTTGGATCTAAATCCTCTTGGTCTTCCCCTCCACTTGCACCTCCACAAGGATCTCCCCCATGCCAAGGGCCTCCACCATGCCATTGTCTCCCAAATGAATCCTCTTCCCCGAAATGGGCTGATAGGTGTGGAAGGCATCTCGATGGCTGGTCATGTGTTGAGTGGCCCCCGAGTCCACAATCCAAGTGAACATGTTGGCCTTCTCCCCTCCTCCATAGGTGGCAAAGGCAAAGTCCTCCTCTTCCTCCACTTGGCAAGCTTGGTGTGTACTTCCCTTGTCTTTGGCTGGGTTGCCCTTGCAATGCTTAGCAAAGTGGCCTAATTTGCCACAATTGAAGCACGTCCTTGTCTCCTTGAACGCCTTGGTATTGCCTCCCTTGCCATGTCTTGAGACAAGGGCTGATCCCTCTCCTTGGGCCTCATTCTCCTTGCACTTGGTCATCTCATGCATCAAGTGTGCGGTGACAAACTCCATGGTCAGCTCCTTGGTGGGCCTTGTCTCCAATGGGGTGATGAGGAACTCATAAGATGGTGGCAAGCTCTCCAACAAGGTCATCACCACATCTCCATTCGTGACGGGGGGCCTCCAAGCAAGCTAGCTCATCCACAAGAGCCTTGATCTTGTTGACATGGTCCAACATGTCATCCTCCTCTTGCATCTTGCTAGTGAAGAACTTGCACTGAAGAAAGAGGATGTTGGAGAGGCTTTTGGTCTCATGGATGTTGCAAAGGGTGGTCCATGTTTGGGCTGGTCCCTTGCAATGTCGAATGTGTGCAATTTGCCGGTCCACAAGGTTGATGGCAATGAGAGCAAAGGCCTTCTTCTCCTTCCTCTCAAATGCCTTCTTGGTCTTTGGATTAGCATCTTCACTTGGAGGCCCCTCACTCCCATCCACCACTTCCCACAAGTCCTTCTCCGCAAGAATCATCTCCATCTTAAACTTCCACATGCCAAAGTTCTCCCCATTGAACTTGTCAATGATGCATACGCCTTCTCCTCCACTTGATGCCATGGTGAAGCACCTCCCTCTTGTTGGCAACACCCAAAAGGTCTCCAAGCTCAATTCAGCCTCCAAACACTTCCTTAGGGCGAATTGGATTGACATGGCACCAATCAACCCTCACAAGGACTTTCCAACCCTAAGAACGCCAAACCACTCTTCACAAGCACAACACTTCTTCTCAACACCAATTTAGACCCTAATGAAGTTCACAACCACCATAAAGACGTCATGGGCTGGTGCTACTTCAAAACCACAAGTAAACTCACAATTTTCCTCACAAATTGTATACTCCACACTACAAGGATCTCAAGACTTCCAATCAGCCGTAGATGGAAGCTCCCACTCACAATGAGCACCTCATGGACAACAATGGCCTCCAACAGCCCTACTTGGCTCACCAAGCCACTCAAAAACCCACATTGGGTGTCACTCACTCCCAATGACACAAATCAGCCCTCTTGAGTTCACAATGTCTACTATTAGGTCTCACACACTCACAAGGGCACAAACCGGCCCTCTTGGGTTCACAAATTCGTCTCACTCATTCACAAGGGCACCACTCAGCCCTCAATGGATGGCAAACGCATCATGCACCCCCAAAATGCTTCCAAGCCTCACAAAAGACTCTCACTAGATTGCAATTGCGACAATCACAATCACCAATGCACCCAAGTGCACAATCAGCCCCAATGAGCTGCCAATGTACACTTCTAAGTACAAGCTCAAACTAGGAGCATGCAACCAACCTTAACTAGGTGTGATTACTACCATGAGCAACCTCACACTCAAAATGGACTCAAAACCTCACAAACCAACCAACAAAAGTTCATAACAAAAATGCACTTCAAAGCCTTTTTGTTTCTTTTTTTGGAAAAATTAGTCACACCATATGGTTTGTATGTGAAAAAGAGCCCAAATTCAGTATGCTCCTCCAAGCTCCAAGATCTTCTCCAAATGACTTGAATCTCTCCCTCAAGCACACCTCCAAGTGCGTGGGCCCATAACCTATTGAGTTTTGAATGGAGAAAGGCTATACTTAGATGGTAGAAGATACCAAGGCCCATGAGTGGGCTAAACATAAGCTAGAAGCCTTTCACTAGTTATCCACAAACCATGTGGGATAACTAACAACCTTGGGCTGCCTTTGACTACAAGCAATATCCAATAGACTCTAAGCCTAACTAAGAGTCTAATGCTACTCCTAGGGTTGTATGTTTACTATCTACACTAGAATGCACATGTTCTTCAACAAATATGATGTAGCTACAATTGTATAAACATTCTGCGAGTAACAAAATTTGAAAACATAGTCCAAGTATATAAGTATATAATTAATTTTCAATGTTTTCCTAAGTACAAATTGCTATGTATATAGAACTGCCATTCAAAGTTATCGGAATGCAAACTAATTGAGGGTAATTTTTTAGGGCTATTAGTCACTACTACTAGACAATTCCAACCCACACCAGCAAGTTGAGGGCATGTAAGAATCTACTATTCCACACAAAAAATCACGCGGTGATTTGGAACACAAGGTTGGAATTGGTTTAGAATATGATGTTGGACTTTGCGACAGTCTTTAGTTGTTCATTCCCTTCTTCCTCTTAGAAGCAACCCATTTTTTGTGGACTTATTCCACCATGGGGACCGCATTTGTGTTGTCGTTTGCATCCACATCTTCGGCATCCCTCACTACAACGGCCTTTAGCTCCCTCTCCTTGTCATAATTTTGGATGTTGTACAAAATAGTGTGGAATGTTCTACGAGCTGCCACTATCTACACAAAATGGAACATGGAATGTAGTAGACAACTAACGAGAGGCTCCATACATGGAAGTACCATCCCTAGATTTTTGCTCTTTTCATCATAATTCATTGCTAGGAATAAGCAAAGCTCTTGTTTAGACTCTGGGTTGCCGCAAGTGTGGTCCATTTTGTAAAAAAACAATGCAATGCTAGTTTGTCATGCTAATTTGTATAGCGCATACAATTGTTGGTACACAAAAGTTTGACCCTAAATCAATTTGTAGAACAAATCAACATAACAACACTACCCAATCATTAATACTAACATTAACCAATGTTACATTACTTACATACTACTCGATCTACAATACATGCATTGAAAACCAAGCTTCAAATGAGAAGGTGTTGAAATCACTTCATTGCTCACTACCTCCTTGCCTTATCACCTATGTAGAAGAGTGTAAGTATAAACTCCGTGATCAAATTGGGTGTTGTGAGATGAATCAAGGACCCTGAACTTAGAGTGCTAGAAGATCTTAAATCCTAAATGAGGGAAGGAAAGGATAATCTTATTTCTTGGGTGCTTAGCACCCCTCGTCCTGAGAATACATTGAAGACAACACTAACAAGTCATTTCGAAGCATTTGAAAGCACCCATGAAAGCATTGACGGATTTTTAAATGTGTAAAGTACAGGGGATCCAAAACACAATGATATTGATACTTTATGTCAATACTGACAGTTCATTAAAATTCCCAAAATTTTTTGTGCCAAGTGGCTCAGCATACATCATTCAATTATTGATCTACTGAGTCTTATACAACGTAAATATTTGTATGTTGCATACTTAATGCATCTCTAACTCTAACCAATTGGGGTAATCCTTTGACCCCTCTTGTTTTTCTTAGGTTTCTTTTTTGCTTCTTGTAATTCTTTCACCGCTTCCTCTGCTGCGATCTCACTTCTAGTCTTTCATTTGGTTACTACTTTGTCCTTCTCATTGTCATTTGGAGGCAATGGTGGGGGCTGAGGCACCTTCACCACTACCCTATTCACTCCCTTTGCCCTTGGCGTGATCTTGTCAACCTCAGCAACTTCCTCTCTCAACATTTTGCATTACTCTAATTTTGTAACTTCTTGTCTTAACTTCTGTACTCTTTCAAACTCTGCATCATCCTCTCTTAACTTTCTAATACACTCTTGTAGCTCTACCTCAACTCCTACCTTACAAGACAAATTAGATAAATCTCTTGTGAGTGGCTTTTTGATAACATCTTCAATTTCCTTTGCAACTAGGGGGCTAATCTTCCTAGGCTCTGTAACACGATCCTCATTTTTTTCTGAGGAGTCGACTTCATCTATGGATGGTAGACTCAAATGTTGTATAGGACGTTGTACAAACTCAACTCGATGTCGGTTTGTACCAGTGGCACTACCATTGCCTAGGCTTTGTGACCCATCAATCCTAGCAGTCACACTAAGGTTGAGCATGGGACCTCTGCTTTCTATAAAAGTCACACTATTAGAGGAATTCAAATGTCGAGTATATACGCACACCATAGATTCCTTCAAATGCTCTAGGTATAGTTTCTCTAGATCTAAATCACAAATAAACAAAAGTGGTAGGTTGTAAATAACAAAATGGGTAACGAAAACCAATAGACAAGCCTTTGTAGTTCCTACGATATTGAAGATGGTTTAGGGTTGTTGCATACAAACTGTACAATAGTTGTACTTAACACTAGACTATGTTGTACTGATATGTACCTCATGTATACAATTGTGTGCTATTTGAACTTAATAATATACAATGTACAAATAATTGCATAAGGCTATATTTCCCTCCACGAGGAAAGGACATAATCACGTACCAATATGTAGATGGGAGTTGAAAATTGTCGATGTCAAGGTTGCTAGTAGAATCTCTTGTTCCTCTTCTAACTTCAAAGACTGAACCAATTGTTGAGGTGTTGAATGCAACTTGCCAAATCTGAAACTGATAAACCAAGAGGGATGCACTATTGTACCGCAAGACGAATCTGCACACTTGCTAAAAACTCTAAACCAGACCCTTGCACACCATGGATGGTATAAATGACTGCATATCCATACTATAATGTCCTTGAGGGGAAATCCTCTCAAGCAAAGTGTATAGGGTGTGAATGAAATGGTATCAAAATCCAAAATTGTCTTGGGGTCAAACTAAGAGCATAGGGCTCTTGGTCTCAAAGAAACTCCAACTTCACCTCTCTTCATATGAGCAACTTTGAACGACAAGGCATCAATTTGCCTCCTCAAACACGTTTGCCTTGCTTCAAGTTCCTTGTACTTCAAATTGCATTCCTTTAGTTCCAACATAGTTGCATCATAATTGTTCATTGCATCCCTTACCATCCCATAGTGTGCTTCCACTTTATTTGAGGCCACCTCCACACCATGCACGCACTCGGCCCCTTCATGAACCTTCTGCAACTTTACAACTTTGGCTTTAGTTCTATGCAACACCCCTTCTTCTTGTGATGCTTTGGTAGATAAATCCAGTCTTTCCTTCCTAGTGTTGACATAGTCCTCTGTTACAACATGAAGTTGTAATCCCACCAACTTTATTAGATCCAAGAGGTCTGTGATATCTATTTTGCTCTCTGTACTGTCTTGTACAATACTATACACCTTCTCTTCCAATTTGTATTGAATCTTTCGAAGTTCGAGATCAGGATCATGGAAAAGGTCATCAATACCTTTTGCCTTGTATAGCTCCTTCTTGTTAGAGCCAATGATGTTTGCAATGGCCGCCAAATACAACCTCACCTTCTTCAACCATTTGCTACGTTGATTTCTATTAGAGGTCCTTGCAAACTTTGCCCAACTCACAGGCTTCTACTTCTACTTCTCCATGATGATACCCCTAGCAAATTGCTTTGCTATTACCTTAGACCTTGATAGATTTCATAAGTAGACAAGCGGGAAAATCTCAACAATGTGATGAAGGACTTCTGCATGCTTGCATTCCACATAAGCATACCCAGCTCTCTCCTTTCTCCTCTCTGCTATTCCAAAAACATCGATTAGGTCCATCTCCATGAGGTCATGTAGAACCCTAAGCTTGTGTGGATTTTTACCAAATTTGGCAAGCCATATTTGGTCTCGAATTCCTCTTTAGTAATAAAGCGTGGAAGAAGATGCTTCTTTAGAGATGCTAGCTTCTCTAGTTCCTTCTCCAAAAGAGACTTCTTGACCTTCACGTTGACATTGTCTTTAGCCCGTGGCAAGGTGGGTGATGGAAGAGCAAGATAAATGTCTATGAAATCAACATCGCTAAACGTGCTACAAGGCTCATCTTCCCTAGAACTAACTCGGCTCCTAACCACCTAGTCATCGTTGTATGCCATAGTATTGAACCATTGAAAAACATTCAGAAGAGGTCTGTAAATAAGAAAAGACAAGGAAACTTCATTGGCCTTCCAAGACACTTGCAATGTCTGGTGGTGTAAACGATGTACATTCTACAACACACATTGTAAACAAATTTATAAAAAATGTGAAATAGTAAAATATGTATCTAAAAGCATACAGAGTGTACTGAAACATTATACATTTTGTACGATGAACATACTAGTGACCTATCTTGTCTTGTTGCAAGAAGAACCATGGACACTAGAACAATCTAGAATAACTACTGAATGCAAGTACACCATCTATTGATCAAATGCACTTGCATTCTTCTTCAACTGTGAAGAAATTTTCATTGATTTCTAGAACAATCTTGTGTTTGTTTTGTCAATGGCCTGGATGTTGACACAAAATTTGTGAGACAAGAAAAAATAGCGTACATTGTGTATGGAGACTAAACATACCATAAAACTACTATCCCTTGATGGTTTCCACTCACAGATCTGCCTCTTCTCCCGATCACGCAACTATAACTCCATCACACAAGTAGCACTCCTTCACTAGGCAACAATCGCTTCTCTTGAACAAAACCACAAACTACAACTAGAGGTCATTCCACTTTCTACAACCTTCATGAGCTTCAAATTCAAAACGAGAAAAGACAAGATTAGGCCGCCACATTTTTTTCTGAAGGTGGGAATGTTGCTACAAAAGCACACGGCATAATTTGCAAAATCTTGATTTAGATGGTACGTGGCAAATAGATATTAGTCCCGGATGTACAATACGTATGCACTGTACATCCCAAATGCAATCAGCAAATCCTAGAGGCTTTTACTAGATTCAAGCTAGAAAATGGAGCAGAAATATCCAATAGAACAAAATGGAACCAAAATGTAAATTATATCAAATTCAATGTTGGGCCATCTAAATCAAAAGGTCTTTTCATAGATTTTCAAATGAAAAATGAAAAATACACACTTTAAAGTCAAAATTTGGGCTTGGTAGTAAAATCATAGATTTGCAAGGAGATTACCTTGTAAAGGTCCCCAAACCCTGATTGAATGTTTTCTCAAAGTACCTAACCATTAAAGCATTGGATTTCTCCTTCAAATACGGAAAATGAAACCCTAAACATGACACAAGAAGTACAACAATGCTAAACCTGAATCTGTGACAATACAAACATCAAATGTTTGTACTCCATACATGAAATTAATAGATGAAAGTCACTTTTTGTGATGTAATTTTCAATGTACTTAAGATAGGAGACTACAACTCAAATTTTTTTTTAACAAAAATTGCCAAAAACTATAATAAAATGGACTCCAAAACTTATCCTATGTAGAAATTCTATTGTGACTATGATTTTGGACAACCGTAGTGTAATTTTATCCTATAAGAACTACTAGGCAACTCGTTTTGACGCATAAGTTTTTGAGATTGACTAGAAGAAGTCAATCTCCATCCACCAGCTCATTCCTGCATCAACGAATCTGAACATTAAGAGCCACAAAAAAAGACTTGTAGGGGATGTTATGCATTAGAACGTGCATATGCCGGACAAGCCAACCAAGAAGAAAAGCCCTCGCTAGAGTCATGGGATAGAATTAAAGGAAGGAAGTTCTACCTTATAAATGGTCAACAGGGTGTATCAGTCAACAAGATGATGGTAGAAATAAAGCTAGATGAATCCATTGTCAAACATTTCAGAGAGTGGGATTGTTATGTTGTCTGGTCTAAAGACAACGGAAAATTGAGGTCCATCTTTGCGTACTATAATAGGGTAATCCACTTTGTTGCCATGAACCCTTCGTGGTCAACTAATATCCTTGGTGCAAGATCAGTCAGGGAAATGATGGAGATGCACAGAAATCCTAAGAAACCCTTGCCAATTGGTACACTCTCCAACACTAGATACAACACTAAGAACAAGGCCAACGCTTGGAGATTCAAGTTAAACATTTAGGTCATGTCAACCTAAACCTGGAGAACTTGATTTTTTTTCTATGAAGGTATTGCCTTGCCCCATTTAGGGTGAGTCACCCTAAACAGGAGCTGATAATAACTGTATCTTCAATTGTATGTTGCATGTTTTTGTGAAAGCCATGAATTCCAAATTTGCTATGCTTAACGTTGTCATGTTCCAGAGAGTCTCAAAGGGGAAGGATGCAAAAAAAAAGCTGAAAATTCACGAACGGGTTGAAGATCATAACTACGCCTGATTTAATCTTTGCACTTTGGAGTGAGGTCATATCAAGTAATGTTCATGGGGAGCTCATTGACCCAGTCTCTCTAATGCCCTTCAATAAAAAGGTTGGGTAGAAGTTAGAATTTGGGAACCTAAAACAAGAATTCTTCAAGTGGTTAAGGAACCTATCACATGATGATATGACCAAACTAGCCAAGCACATTCTACATCAAGACACAGGGAAGAGAATGAAGTACATGAAGGCATCATCAATGCTTAATAGCTGCTACACTTGCAAAGAGTGGGTCGAGTGGCAAAAAAGAAAATATCTCGTGAAGAAAGAGCTCCACAATCTGGATCCAAATCTAGGACTACTGAATGCATTCAACAACTTTAACATAGAAAAGTGGAGGGAATTTAAGAGGAGTCGCTGCATCACTAGTGCGACAATGAATGTTCTCCTCAAGCAGCCATGATATGATTACTAGAAGGAGGCGAAGCAAACAAAAGTAAAGAATAAGAAAGTTGAGGAGATATCTCCCTATGCCACTAAATTCTTTAGAGTCTTCTTGGAGCAAAGGACTAACTTTGTAAGGCTTCTACTTGTCGCGTACTATCGGCCATACAATATCAGCTCCAATGTCCACTCAAAGTAGTTGGTAGGAGTGTGGAAGGACAATAGTACTACTGATATCAAATTTGGAACCATCGACTTGCGATATACTCCTGTAGTGTTAAATAAGGATAAATGCTCGCTAGTGATGCCATATTTCTATGTGATAATGAAGTCCTTGACATGCCTCTATCTCCTTGGGGTATCCCAAGTGCCTTAGTGAGCAAGGGGGACTTTGGGGGTGACTTCCCAAGCCTTGCAATAAGCTAAGAAGGGAGAAATGAGAGACTCCTAAGCAAATAGGGCACAATAGCGCCTTGGTTAAGAAGTTCATAGTAGTATGTCATACATAATTGGAAAGCTTTTGAGAATATTCTTCTAACCGTCCAAAGAACGCATGATTTGGACTAGTAGGCTAGAAGTTATGGTCGTTTAAAGTTGAGGATGTCCCAGTGGCGCCAAAACACTCAAAAGCTAGGTGTGAGGGGTTCCTAAGGAATCACTCAACAAAGCATGGCATGTAGCATACCATTGAAAAGCTAAAAAGACAAAGAACCAAGAATGCAAAGCATGACAACGTTCTAAGACATGAGCCAAAAGTTATGGCCAAGAGAAGGGCTGTGGTGAAGACGTGACGCCACTCCTAGTGAACCCAAATCTTTGGAGGGCCATAATTTTGTGGGAACTTGTTTAAATGGGAAAAGTGAGCAATTCATAGGCATTACTCATCGCGTAGATATCCAAAATTGGCTCGCATGTGGAATTTGGAGCTCTGACTGCAAAGTTACGCCCTTTGGAAGTTCAAGAGTCCAAACGGAGGTAGAACTTGGGGATTTCGGTTGGAAATGGGTGGTCTTCCAAAATCCAAGGGGGTTTGGGAAGTTTCTTTGATCCACAAGGGGGGGATCTACTAAATCCTTCAGAGAGTACTATAGGAGGGGTTGGTCTCCCTCCTCCCTCCCTCTTGGAGCCTTGGTGAGTCTGGTGACCCATGGGTGGTGATGTAACTTCACCACCGGCTTCTTGGGACACTTGTGTGTGTGTCCCGAGGCACTAGTTGGTTGGAGTCGCACTCCTTGCTAGGCCTTTGGCAATGTGTCCCAACTTGTGAGTCTTGATTAGTGTTGGTGTGAAAGTAGCAAGTACACAACGGGCCTAGTTTGAAGTGAGGTGACAACGAAGGGCGGTTAGGACCGTGGTGAGTAGTGCTACCATGAGTCCTAGTACAGTAAGATGGAAGTTCCGCCCCATGTCACCAAGTGATATGCTAGGTGTCACGAGTGGAATGCATGCTAGAAGTCTTGGGCACTAGGACTTAGTAATCTGAGTTGGAAATGGAAACTAATGCTATGAGTGCATGGCATGTGTATTGTTAGTTAGTTCGGGCCTAAGTGATACTAGAACTGGAGATATCAGGTGTTATTAGGGACATGACAAGCCTTCCAGGAGATAAAGCATCCACTTTGGAAGAGATCACATTGTGGCTCTTTGTCTACTTAGATCTTGTGGAGCAGACGCAAGCTCTACATTATGTATAGACCAATGAAGTCTTCAAGGACTACAAAATGGACTATGCAGACTACTAGCATGCAAAGCATGAACGGATGGGAGACTATTCCAAAAGCAATAGCAATGCCACTAAGAAGATTTATCTGACGTTCTTGAAGAGTCTTGACAATGCTATTGTCCTGATCCCAAAGTGAGCATATCGCGCTCCAGACACTGATGTGTTCAAGAAGCCAAGAGCATACAACAAGCTCCAATATAGAATTCACATTATAGAATTCAAAATGGAATTCTACCTTCATATTTTGGGAAGATTTGCCATTGGTGGGAGAAGTGTTATGTCTCTATTTGGTGTTGCAAAATTTCCATGGGCAACAATAGTAAGTTCCTTTTAGGTCGAGTCAACATGATCTAAAAAGTGTCAATCAATTTTAGTCTTGAGGTCTTTATTAATCCTAGATTGATGAGTTAGGTTGAGTTAATTTGATCCACCATATGCGAATCATTTCTTGACTGTGATTTTTCATCACACCTTCCACATGTATTCAGGTCGAGTTGACCTAATCTATCAACTACTAACCATTTTGTGTCTTTGCGTCTTCATTAATGCTTCCTTGTAGAATTAGGTTGAATTGACCTAAGTTTGTAGGATGATAAAATGATATTTTTCTGAATTTCTATGATTGTAGCGTTTTAGGTTGGCTTGACCTTACATAATCATTTAGTCTTTGTATTTCTAGTTAATTTCCTTGTATCCTCTACAGATGCTAGGATATAATGTTTTTGCTGTCAAAACTTCGGGTGAGTCTGAGAACTAGACGTCTATTGTGGAACTAGGAAAATCATTGGACAAAAATGATTTTCTTCCCAAAAGCTATTTTGTGGACAAGGATAGGTACAATAGAAAACTACAAGGTGGTGCGACGCCCATGACACCTACGCCTAACAAGAGGAGGTGGAAGTCAACCTAGGATTTGCCATATACGCCACCTTCACCTACATTTCCCTCGTCTCAAGTATGTCTGTCATCACAAAGTGTGGACTTATCCATGGATGAAGAGGAGGGGATTGACTATATCATTGAAGATGATGATTTGATGCCCATCAACCTCTCTCAAAGTATTTGGGGGTTGTCTTCATTGTCAAGACCAATGGTGGAATTGTATACCATAGAGGCACAACCGTCGAGTACACCACTTCCCTCTCCGCATCAAACCACAAATGGGAAATGAAGGAGGCAACTAGACAACCACGATGACTATGGTACTCTAATCGCCAAGTTGAGGAACGAGAGGGTGCTCGATTGAGTAGCAACTATGGTAATTTATGCCCAAACAAACCAGTGGATGGATAAGATTCAAGAGTTCATCTTATTATAATCAGAGAAGATTGATAATAGTTTTGATGCCATCTTGAATCAGCCTCAAGGTGCACATCCAATAGCAGCGCTTCCTCCAACTATTGCAGTCCCCCAATTAATGGTACAGGGTCAACCCTCGGGGTCTATTAACACTGGAGAGTCCAGTTTGGCAAAGCTTGTGTAGTTCTCGGCAATGCAAGTAATGTGACCTTCAATTTTCATGCCTTCCCCTTCTAGTTTTGTCGTGTCTGATTGTCTTGTTGCTTCTCTCGTGCTTCCACCTACCCCTCCTTGTTTTACTATGCTTCCTCCGCCTCAACCAAGTGAGGCTTGTCCTATCATTCCTCCTCCCCCTCCGAAGTCCACCAATACAACTCCTACGGACCAGCAAGTCTACATCACCGTTGATGTCGAGCCAACTAAAGCCGATGCAGTTGACTTTGGAATAGTCAGTCCATTATAGAGGACTACACCTATAGGTAGGAGCAATGTGTATCACTCAATGTTATTTGTATAGTTTAGGTCAACTCAAGTTTATGTATATCATAGCCTTAATGTAGCTGTAGATTTTAAAATAGACTAACTCATTTTTTGAAAATGAACTTATGATGAATAGAGCCATGGAGTTCAAAATTTTGATGATTATGTTTTGTATTCTATTGCCTATAATTTCAAGAATTAATATATAAAATTCTTTCAGATTATTTTTTAAAAAATTCTTCAATCGCAAGCTCAGTTAATGTCCATGTTGTGCCCTCTACACCCATTCCCAAATCTCCAACAAACCAACCTGCTTTCTTTTTTGGTGATGTTCCTGTAGAAGAAATTCAACCCACACAGTTAGATATTGCGGGTCTAGAGCAGGACACTATGTTGTTACAAGAACCTACTTGTTTGGAAGATGACTTATCATTTCGGGACGACATGAATATGGAGGTCAAGAATCCAAATTCAAACCTAGAGGTTTGTGAAGATAATAAGGCACCAGTGAAATCATCCTGGAAGAAGGTAATTTGCAAGTCTACCTAATTTGCTCTTTTATATGTAGTTGTTGGCATTTCTCTTTGTTTCCAACATCCATAGTGATGAATGTGTACATCTAGTTATCATTCTCTTTCATTTTCTTTCTCCCCAAACATGCCAGTTTAATCTAGTAATCGGCTGCACATTCGTTCGTTTGATAGCAGGGTGTCGTACGCGCAAAGGAGGGTAAGTACCCTGATAACACCAAAACATCATAAAATGACTCGAAATAACGTCCCAAGGGACTCTAGACTATTGCTGCAAGCCGAGATTATCCATATTAGTGACTTAAGCACTCTTTTCACTTCCTTTCTCTCTTCCGGATCTCTATCTTTCCAAAATCCAATCCGGATTCACTCTTTTTCAGAATCCAGATCCGTCTCTTCTCACACACTATTTTTTTGATGCCTCTATTTTATCCTCAAAGGGTCCACCTTTGATCTTGTAGAGGGGTAAGGACTCACCACTCGTATTCCTCACAATCTCTTCTCTCCACTAACTCCATAAAACACACTGAGACCAAATGTTGCACTAGATCAGACCAAGAAACACTCTTACAACTTCTTCAATGGCCAATCTAGAAGGTAGATCACTCAGAGCCATAACAAGTCCTTTCCACTACAATGACAGATCAACAACAACCGGAACTGATGGGGGATTGTTAGTCGTTCATTAGACTGATCTTAGGGTTTAGTAGACCTTCCAGAGATTAGGATGGGGATTTTTCTATTGGCAATTGCTTATCTCCGCATGAACCCCTCCTTGGTATTCTAGACTCACATCCACACCACTCTTTGTTGGGTTTCCATTCGAGTGTTTTAAAGGCACCGTGCACAAGACCGTATTCACAAGCCTAAACTATGTCACAAATATTCCCTCCAAATTAGATCCAATCACCTCATATCCGAATTCCTCCTTTTCTCCTCCTCTCTTTTACACCTCAACACTCTCACAAGCAAACACAAAAAAGTTGGATATACAACAAATCAATTTCTGAATGTCGACTTGGTGGCTCAAAGTAAAGAAAGGATGACAAGATACCAACTATAAACACTAGAATGGAATGAGAGGACAACAAGTATGCCTTCCGTTTAAAACTCAAAACCCAAAGGCAAAAAGCCAATTGGAAATCCAGGCGATCAACCACAGACCTCCCGAGAAACCCGGAAAGTCAAATCCTAAAAATGCAGAACCCAGGCCCACACTTGGAAACTTGGTTCAAATTCAAATTTCAAAACCTAACTAACTAAACCCTAACTACTTCGCCTTTTGCGCCTTCTTCTGACTGCTCCCACCTTGACTTGCTAGTGTCGGGATGGATGCCCTTGGAGTCACCTTCATCGGAGTTGTCTTTAGTGCAGCCTAGGTCTAGATTTTCCAAATCATTGGAGGTGATCCTTCCCCATTCATTTCCTCTTCTTCTTCCTCTTCCTCTGACCCGATTTTATACTCCTCTTCGTCAGACTTTTCAATGTGCACGATCTCCCTCTCTTCCTCCTCCTCTCTTAGAGAAGTCTCATCCAATATTATGGGAGTCCTATCTTTCTTGGGTTGCAACTGCTATATATGCTCGAAACCTTCTGAATGGATCCAAGCCGGATTCTTCAGGCCTCCAATCCGGTCCACCAGATCATTTCAGATAAGTAGCCTAGATATCTGAAGGGTTTCCTTTTCAGGAAGACAAGTAGTTGGAATAGGAGGTGAGACAGTAACTTCCGGTGGTGCCAACTCTCATATTACATGTAGTTGCTTGACCGACTCTTGAACTCTCTTCACGCTCCCTCGGATGGTCTTCTCTAGCTGGCTTGAGAAGGGCTCTGTTGCATGCCGGAGAGTCTCTCTAAGGACTTCCGGCCTTAGCGGAAGCAAAAGTGATGAAGTTAGTTTCACCGAAGTCTTCATGTTAAAAGGAATTTCCGAAAAATGAGCAAAATCCATCACCCAGTACCGATCAATACACCCTAAGAGCTGGTGCATCTCCTTCAACATTGTCTCCATCCGTGATGAGAAATCAACTAGGATCCTGACTACCTTGGATTTGGTCAAATGTCCTTCCTTGATTAGTCGGTTCAGGACGAGGGAGGCCTTGATGATGAGCTCCAAGGGTCTATCCACCAGACTGGATAGGTTCTTGATGAGTTGTAGAGCTTCCTTCTCTCTTTGCTTTGATGCGGCTAGCTCTCCTTCTACCCAATTCAATTTGGATTAGAGGTCATTCTTCTCCTTCTCCAGATTCTTGATCCGCTCCTCTTTTTGTCTCAGTTCATCCGGATTCGGAAGTCTATTCACCACATCCAGAATATCTTCCGATTGGACCCTCAACTCCTTGCCAATTACCCTAAGGAGGTTTTCTAGGTTGTTGTCGTAGTCTTGTGCTTGCAACATCCAATTGAATTCGGTTTTAAAGAATCCGGAAATACCTTCCATCTGCTTCTCTAGAACCTTCTGTGGAACAGGAAGCTTTTTACGTGAAGCTAGATCAATGGATTTCCTTCGACTGTGATCCACCAACTGCTCCTCCTCTTTCAGTTTGTCTTCTTCGAATTCTAGCTACTCTCCCTCGACTTCGTCCATGGGACCATTATGCAAGATAGTGGATCCGGTGTTGTATTCTATCGTCTCTACACTACTCAAAAGCTTTGCATGGTAATAAAGGTGGAACAAGTAAGGGTTGATAGGATTGGTCTTGGTTTTTCCTACATGGGCAGCGAGTTTAGACACCACTGCTGCAATGATCCTTCCCAAATTGACCGGTCTACCTTCCATTGCACCAAAGATGGTGTTGGCCACCATGACCATAATCTGAGTAAGCTTTTCCGGATACAAGATCGGAATTAGGAATTCTAATACTTGCTTCTGCCTCCCACCTAGACAATCACTAATGGCATACCCTTCTTTAGCATGGGCCGCATTCCTAAACTTCCCAGTCGTTAACTTATCAGTTCGAGAGGCTAATCCGGATCCTTTCTTCAGGAATCGGTATACATTCTCTCAAACCTCATCCGTCCAAGTTCCAAGTCGACCCCTCACTATCAACTCATACTCATTTGGAACTCCTACGATGAGCTCCTGAATCATTCACTCACTCTTCAAGGTCCATGGCCTTAATAATAGGCCAACACATCCAATAGTGCTCAAGTCATCTTCTAATTGCGACCGATCACTCTACCTTTCCAAAATGGTAGGGTAGACCATCTGGATAGTAACTAAAGGTTTTCGGGTACCTCCTTTCACCATCAAGAACCATAACTAAGTTCGGATCTAGTGGGGAAGGACAGTCCTCAACTCCTGAAACAATCTCTAACTCACTACTTTTTCACTCAACTACATGAGAACAAACATCTGCGGAAGAAAGAAGGAAGAGAAACGAAGGTGGCAGGGATTAAGTACTCGTCATCCTACCGACCGTTCCCAATAAGCAACCATTTACTATAATGGTTCCCTAGATTCCTAGACTAGAACTCTAGGGTGTAGGCTGTCTCTATCCAGGTTTCCAGAATCCGGATCCATCCTAGATCTTTTTACGGAATACCTAGATCATCTTCTTAGCCTTAATGCAATGTTTAAGCTAAGCAGATTCTAATTCTGTTTGCCTAGTGAAAATTTAAAAAAATTCTATACTATAATAGATCTATTTTATACTAACCCGGTAGATTCCAAATTTTTGTCTCACAACACAGGGATCAAATTTTCATTGTCTTTTTGGAGGGACGTCGAAGGAGGTCAAACGTTCACTAATGACCAACGGGGTTGACAAGTGGCTGAATGTTGTTCTGGACCTCAACAAGATATTATGTGTCTATAATGATATTACGTCCAAAGGTTGGTACAATCAGGTAGGAGATTCCTCATAAGGGCACTCCAATGACTCTACCATAGTCTCTACAGTTGTGGGGAAGAAAAAAGTCTATATCAAGCCAAATTGCTCAGAATTTCTAAGAGAGTTAGGAACAATAGCCATCATTTCGTTCTGGAGCTCACTAACGATGTTGAACACCGAAGGTTGTAAACATCTCTTCGATGGTCTGGAAATGCCCTTCCTCATACTCAGGGAAGACTAGTGCACAACGATGAAGTACAAGGATGGTTCTAGAAAGATCACTACTTTCAAGGATCCCGGTACAAGCAAATGGCTATTTTTGAAAAATCTCAACATGTTGTTCAATGGCTCACAAGGGATTTTACATCTGAGAATACCATTATGGTGGATGACAACTCGGTGAAGCACATTTTGAACAAGGCCAAGAATGTAGTTCTCCTTGACACTTAGTCTAACAAGGGGAATGGACCAAAGGATACGTTTCTTGTATACATCCTTCTGCCCTGATTCAAGCACCTTCATGTCGCATGTGAAAAAGGGTTGAAGTCATTTAGAGAGAAGAACTCAGGGAAAATTGAGTGCGAATGCTCTATGAGGAATGAAATTGTTGAGAGTACAATAGGCTAATGGAAGTCGTTTGAACGTCTTCAAGCATTAGATAGGCCTAGGTATTTGTATCTCTAGCTGCAGATGTTCTACACTATGATGGGGCCTTAGTCATTACCAATTCCATTTAGCTCCCATCGACTTGATTTGTACATAGTTTTTGAATTCTCCAATATGGTATTCTCTAAGAAATATTATTGAAAGGAATAAAACTAGAAAGCTTTTTAATTTTTGTTGATCACTTATAAGCGTGCTTTAGGTTGATCTAACCTAATTTGGTTGGCCTTCTGTTTGTCAAGAACTTGGCATGTATTCGATCATGTTGTTTGTGGATGTACTTTTCTTTGCTTCTCTTTGATGCAAATTCCATAAATGGATGTCATTTCAGGCCCTCTACACATTGTTGTCACCAATTTAGAATGCAAGTCTAATCTACACAACATCAACTGATTCCTTCCTGAAGTACGGCCAGAATGCAATCCTCAACAAGGGAAACTTCTTGTGTTCAACAGCGATGACAAATTCCATGGTGGACTTCTCTCTTAAGCCCCTCGATGACGTGTGGTGGACAATCTACCAAATGGAGCTCCTCGTCTATCCAATTCATGCTCACCTTTTCCTTTACATCCCATGGTTGCTACAATGTCACGAATGTTGCCATCTATACCCGACAGAGTGCCATAAAGGAAGTTGTATGACAACACTGTCCCAATGTCCCTTCCCGTCATAGAAGCATTAGTGCCAAGAAAAAAAATTCAAGATTTTGTAGGTGGCTGCTCTCAGCACCCACCAATTCCGCCTCATCGTATGAAGTCCCTAGGCATGCAGAAGACAAGGACACACGATGGAGTACTGCTAAGTCAATGCACACTTCCATTTTACAATGCGTGGGATCAGAAGCTCATTAAGCTTCAAGGGCAATAGAGTTTGTGAGATTACAAGAAAGACAATGGATACAGTCAGGGGCCAGAACTTCTTCGGGCAATGGAAATACTTAAGAGTAAATCACATATGTAGTATGCGTTTATTTTGTAGGTGCTAAGTCTTTACATATAGAAAATACAATGCAAGAAGACAATACATAAAACTCAATGCTTGGGTGAATCCAAGATAACAAAGCCATGCGGGGTGGCTATGCAACAATTCGGAGGGTCCGAACTGAAAGATGTGCTCAAATTCATTCATCATGGGAGTTTGCAGTGAAAACATCTCTCTAGGAAGGTTGACATCCGAAACTTGCGAAGTTGGAACACAACACTGAGTTCATAGCTGAGAGGATTCTGCATGATGGAGTGATATGCTTCTTTGCAATCTATGCAAGAAAGAATGAAGGGTATTCATTTTGGTGGAACGGCAGTACTGTGTGTGAAATGTTGAGAATGGATAACGATTATCTAGACAACATATCCATTCGAGTATTATGTAACCCCCGTATAACAGAAGAACAAATCCTTGTTGCTAAACGTCTCAAGCGATGGAGAGACAAACGCACGAAGCTTGCTTGGGCACTATTGAATATCATGAGTGCGGTGCATGCTACTAGACATCTACACAATGACATTTTTCAACACAACATTATGTTTCATTTTCCCGAAGATGAATCATGGGTTTACATTGGAGTTGGTGATTGGGGGATGACTATGGTTATTACTGACCCCAAGAAGTCATTGTATACATTCACTTCAACAGATGAGTGGGACGAAGCTTTGCGGAGGAGGTGGTGGGTGGACCCCAACATTACATATGTGCACAGAAGAGATGCAGATGTAGAAAATATACTAAGCCTTTTCAAGAAATCCAAAGAGTTTTCTATTGGTCAACCAGGATAGAAGATCAACTAGGAATGCATGTCCAAGGTGTACCACAAGTTGCAACTCGAATCTAATGGTTTACATGTGAAGTATTCCCATAAAGACTTTGCATTTGTGTTTCAGAGGTACTTGGAGCGAATTTGTAGAGGCAAGAGTAGTTTGGCACAAATCATCTTCAAATTTACTTCTTCATTCAATTGGCCTATATCGAATGAACACTTTTAGTGTTCATATTGAACTTCAAACATGTGTCAATGTCATATATAACTCATGTTTTTTGCATTTTTTGTTGAAGCAAAGTAGGACGTATGCAAATTATATAGTTATAGAGCATGTATGCACTACTTTCATCATGAATGAATTCTGATGTTATTTGAGTTGGACGTGCATTTGTAATTAATGAGAATGTTGTAATTAGTAATGATTTTGGAATTGTTAAAATTGTCCACATTGTTTGGCAGTACTGGCTTGCATGAAAAGCACTAAATCATGACATTATGAGAAGTGCAATTCTTTGAGTTGATGGTTGTTGGATTGGCAAGTTTTTGTTTCAAATTGTATAGTATGTCAATCGATCATATATGGTTGAAGATACTAAAGAGGACAATGTAAATGGAACCCTTAAACTTTTGTAAGTTTATCACTTGAATACTTGAATAGTTGAATTGAAATTAGCCTTTGAAGAACTATGGTCCCCTCAGTGTTAAAATGAACTTTGGTGAATTGGGGTGGTTTCCATGACCTCAATTGAGTCCATTCTTGGTTATAATTTTTGGAATCCGTGCTTAAAATGGACTTATGGAATTTTAGGTAGGCACATAACTACATACAAGCTGAATTTTCAATTTTCATGGTAAATTTCTAATAATTTCTTAAAGATAGAAAAATTCATAAGCTTTGTGGGAATATAATTTTTTCCACAATCATTGCCTCAAACCAAAAGTTATGACCAAAGAGGCCAAGAAGCTCAAAATAGGGGACAAAAGCAAGAAAAACAAATTTGAAAATCTCTAAAACAAGAAAATATAATCTTTTTTTGCACAGAATATACTTTTGTCAATTTGGAAAGCTTTAATTCATTTAATTTAGATTTCTTCTAAGGAAGTTATAGACATTTTTTGAGAACTTATAGCATCTTCATGAAGGATGATTTTTTTCTTTTTTTTGTAGACCCTCAAGTCATTGAAGTCAACTTTCCTCTTTAAAGATTTAAAGCTCAAAACTATACAGTACAAAAATTTTAAGTTAAAAAGTATTCAAAGCCAAAAAATCTACTCCTGCAATGTGTTGAAAAACTTTAAAACTTCTCTTCTTCACTTTCAATGCAAATGTCTTGCAATGTAAGCGGTCAAAAATTCTGAAATTTTTTCCATACATTCTCATTCTCATACTAGTTTCCTAAGTTAGGTCCTTGACGTGTTAACATGTAGGATCCTACAATTAGATGTGGAAAAAGAAGATTTTCCTTTCTCTACTCTTTACTATAGGATTAGGAGTTTTGATTTTCGAGTGTTTTTACCCAATAAAAGGACTTGGTCCTTTTGAGCTTAAAAAGTTAATTAAAATTAAATTGTTTCTTAACTTTCTTTTGTTCCTATTTTTTCTATTCTGCTCTTCAATGCCCAAACCCAATTTGGTCTTTTGTGCTCTATGGTGTTCTTTTTAATGCAATGAGTTCACCTACTTCCTAAAAAGAAAAAAGAAAAAAAGAAAGGAAATCGCAAGTTTGCAACACCCTAATAATCCAATGGTCAAATTTTAAATTCCTCATACAAACATTATAGTTGTTAAGTTGTTTGTCTCTAAATACTTTGGGGCCATTGATAATCTGATTGCAGTCATTCCAAATATCAATTTACAATTCCCCTGATTTCTTTGGCACCGAAAAATAAAAGAATTCAGCATTTTCTCAAGTGGCTTATGAAAAGCAAGAAATGGTTATGTGCACCATGGTTCTTTTTTGTTTTTTACACAGTGCCGAAGTTGCAATTTTAAATGTTATATATGGTGGTGCTCCAAATTACAGCATTCATCCATATAATAGATGTATAAGATGATTTTTATTAACAATCTCGTGATTTCATCTAAGATTTTTTCATTGAGAGATCCATCCGTTAGTGTCTGCCCGTCCACCTCGTCTATCGGCCCATTTGCTTATCCGCTCGTCCACTCAACGAGTGGACGGAGTCAGAGTATTATGTCTATGTCCCTAGACATTTGGAAAGCGGCGGACGCGGATGCTAAATGTCCGTGCAACCCCAACCCTAAACACATAATTTTATGGAAGTGTATGCAAATAAATGAATGAAGAAGTTGTGGGTTCATTTCATTCCCCCAACTTTACGTGAGAAAAAAGGTCTATTTTCATTTAGTTCTATAAAATACAACAATATAATTTTTTTCGTTTTTAGGAACTTCATTTAATAGCCCTGCCCTTGCATGGTTTAAATACGACTATGAAATGAATATGCAAAACTTTATTTTATCCCAAGTTGTGAATTCACTTATTTCAACTAATTATAAACATCTATGATTTTTTTCATTTAAAATCATAAAGTATAGTAACTGCATTATTTAGTTTCTTAAGCTGAACTCAATAGCCAAATTTTTGTATGGTAGAAAATTCATCCCAAGTTTTGGGTTTATTTTTTTCACCAATTATATGCTATATATGTGATTTATTTTGATTTAGTTCTACACAATACATCAACTGCACTATTTTATTTTTCAGAAGCATTACCTTGAACCCTCAGGTATCTCTTTCATAATAGAAATGTGGCCATGAATTTCATATCCTAAGATTTATCTAAAGTTGTTGGTTAATTTTATTACAACATTTGAACGCAACATGTCTGGTTTATTTTCATTAAGTTCTACAAAATGCATCCATTTTCTTATCTTAATTTCAAAAGGGTGATTTAATAGTTGCAGTGAAGCTCCTGCATGACTATTGAAAATGTGGTCATGAATTTTATACCATTCCTAAAGATTACTTCAAGTTGTTGAATCATCTAATTCCACATATACAATGCAACATCAATGATTTGTATAACTTGTTTGTTGATTTTTCTCATTAGTGTGCATACCTATTCTATGACTTTACATGAATTGGGTTCTTTATTAAAGTGCAATAAACACTGTATTTTACTTTTCATGAACGCTTAAAATTAGGTGAAACCTTGCGTAAGGTTCAAATTGGCATGAATTTAAAGTATTAAAATTATATAGAACTTGTTGGCCAATTTTTCTCATTCATTTCGATACCAATTGTACAACTTTCCATATATTGGGTTCATTAAAGTACATCCACTATTGCTCTTTATTTTTGATTGATGATTTAAATTAATGAAAGGCTTTCATGGATTTCATATTAACATGAATTATAATTTATAAAAAGAAAACAACTTGTTCATATTTCTTTTCATTCATTTAAATACCAATTTGTTGACTTCACATGGAATGGGTTCATAATGAAATTTCCCCCAAAACATCATATTCATTAAAATGGGAGATTGGGACCTCCCAAAATAATCATATCCATTTGTAGGCACAAAAAATTGAAGTAGAGTTGAAGTAAATTTTAATTGAAGGGAACTCAATTTTTATTTGTTAGGTGCAATTTCCATTAAAATGAGAATTTAAGGTATTCAAAAAGTCTTCAACAAAATTTTCTTGACAAGGAGTATATTCATTTCTTATGTAAGTGAATATCAAGTTCCTCAGTGAACACCAAGTCATGAGCTGGATGGTTGGTTGTAAGAGGCTATTTATCTCATTTAGTTGGTCTAGGTTCGATTCCTGTTGAATTCATATGAACATCTATGAGATATACATGACTTGGTGTTGCTCAGTGAGCTTTGCAAGCAGGAAAGTTGTAACAACTAACCAACCCAATTTCCAAAATTGTGACAAGTGCTTAATTTGTTAACAAATAAAATGTGCTCTTATCCACTACCAACTTTTCCCAATTGTTTTATATTTTTAAAAGAATTTTACAAAGTAAATATATAAGAATAATAACATCAACATACGGTACATACCAAGAAATGTATAATGGAATAGAGAATATATTATATAATATATATAAGTGTACTTGCTACACAAGCAACTTCATACAATAGAAGAAATACTTCCAATACAAATTTGTAAAATCAAATTGTAACATTCCAATCTCTAAAATTACTCTACAACACACTATATAAAATCTTATCAAATTGTTCATGGTCATGTAGAAGGAAATCCATGGAATAAAATACCAAACCAAACTACCAAATATAACTTCAATAATTATAAAATATCACCACAATAACTCGTACATGCTAAATCACTCAAAATTGTATGAAGCCAAACTTCTGTTGATAACATCAATTTGAACAAATGGGATTTTCAAGATACACTCCACTATGTCCTTCTTCACCCTAGACTTCTAGGTTGTCATTAGAGAATTTGTTTCATCCCAAACAAGGTTTTGGGTCTTGTCAACTTTCTAACACAATCCTTTTGCGAAGTCCCATCTAGTATAGAACTCTTGAATATTTTTCTCTCTTAACATGGGACAAAAGTATTGAATCAACACACAATTAGAATGATTCAAATTAGTGAAAGGATCAGACAAGGCTTTAGCAATCCATATAGCCTTAGTATCACCATCAGTTGGACAAATAGCAACAAAGTATCCTTCGAGGAGATCACGTGCCACTCGGAAAGATGACAATGGGTGATTGCAAAATTGCCCTACAAATGCATCATCCTCAACAAACTCCTCATGAACCTCATCATCTTCATCAAGTTGGTCATCCTCTGTCACCTCAATTCGAGATGAAGGCCAAAAGTTGTCTTGCAAAGCTGCGAAAGGTTCAATAGGCTCATTCAAGGTTGTATTGTCCGTCCGCCAATAGAATGCCAAATGCTCAAACTGTCTCCTATATTCCCCATTTCCATCTTCATTACATAATGTCTCCTAATACTTGGTGAATCTAGATATCCCTTTGTAAACGTCATCCAAGCTCTACATTAGAAGGTGTACAACGGGTATTGGCTCCCTACAAGGCCATAGATTTTGTCCTTCCGAATCCTCATGCCACAATTTATTCCCCCTACTTTCCTTAGGTAGCCAATCACTGTTAGGGTAGTACTACTTGTACTTCATGATTGGGAGACTTGTGGAATTAAGATAAAACTTGAATTGTTGCGCCTTGGTATGGCCAACAGGTCTATCCTCCTCTTCTAGAATGGAGCCTTCTATGAAAGATTTGAAATTTGGTACCTCCTCAATGAGATGAAGAATCATAGGCACTGAATCCACATCCATGAAGGACTTCATCAAGTATAGAATGGTAGGGAAGTTCTCTTTCTTCAATTGCATACTTTACCTCCCAAACAAAGCGTTAATATCGTCATGTGTGTGACTCACCAACATGAAATTGACATAAACCTTACAGAAGATCTTCTTAGCAACAAGAAGAGACTAGAACACAAATACAAATTTATTCTTGTTGTCTCCTTTAGCATTGTCCATTTCAACATTCAAAACCGGTGGAAAGGGAGTTGTGGGGATTTCGACTTTAGGTGTTGGTTGAAGCAATGATTTGCAAATGTTTGCACTTTATAGTATCGCCTAAAATAGAGGAGTAGAGCCTGATCCAACAAACAATTCCTGAGAAGAGTATGTGGAGGGTAGTTCAATGTCCCGCAAAAGCTTGGCAAACGACCCCACTATGTAGTTCGAGTCAAGAAGGAAGATATTGAGATCGTAATGTGCATAATGCACATGACTGTGCCCATGAGCAATCATCCCAGTCATTGAGATTGGTAGCTTCATGAGTCCAACCAATTGCTTGCTTTTGTGGGAAAACATTGAAGAAGCTGTTTTTGCATGATCCATTTTGTCGTGTATAATTGTCAAGCACTCATGAGGGTATGAGCATGACCTATACTAGCTTACATAATAGTGGTCCTAATGCACCCGAGCTATAGCTGAATGTTTCTCTAAGAGGTGGATCCATTTTTGTTGTAAGCCCATAGCAACAACTCTTTTCAATGTCTACAATCTTTCACATTTAGAGCAACGTATGAAGTTATCTCCGGGCTTCTTTGCGTTGTATTGAGGGAAGTTCAATTTTTTGATCTTACTGATATTAAAAGCTGAAACTTCTTTTAAATTGAACACCTCATTTGTAGCATTAACCTCTAGAATAGTCTCTTTCCATTTGAAGGCAGTTGGTAAAACCATAGACACCACCTTTTGTCCAGAAGGAAGAGTTTATGTGCAGTGTGGCATATGGTTTGCAGACTTCTCAAGTAGGCACTTCAATGTCGCAATGGCTTGCGAAATAAGCTTTCGAGGCTTTTGCATGCCCACATTACCATGCGGCTAAGCTTGTTCACCTCTGGCAGTGCACCCTTGGAAATGATGGAAGGTGGATTCAGAGACACCTAAAATTTGCCTCCATGCCGCCATCCAAACATCAATGCCTCCCATTGTGACCACCCTCTTACCTAGAGCATCACAATGGACCTACCGATGCACATCCAACTTCATGTACGTGGTATCGGAATTCAAACATTCTATTGTGGTACATACGTTCACGGAAAGCTCGAATCTTCTCTTTGGGAAAAGGTTGAATACAATTGTTTGAGCAACAAACTTTGCTGGAAATGGAATTGATAGACTCTTGAGTGAGTAGTTCATTGGCCTTTACAAAAGTTTGAGTAGGAGGATTTCTGACCAAGCTTGTATATGGTCTCATTGTATGTGATGTTGAAGGTTGTGAGAGGCTTGTTTGTCAACAATTATACTCATATCAAACCTCGTGATCTCAAAGACTTGCCCCATTCAAGTACACCTTCTCGATTGGCCATGCATGAAGAGAGTACCTCCATTCCTTTGGAAAATCCGCAATATTCAGAGACTACAAGATGTGGACTATAACACTTGTCTCCCCACAGGGCCATTATAGCCATAGACAATATCGAAATTTACGTTGTGACAAATTCTCTTTGCCACTGACAAACGAGTCTCATTGTGTATGGCGATAACTTTTTTGAACCAAAGGCATCTAGGAATGCCTTCGCAGTTAGGAATGTCCACATTAACTTCTGGGGCATTTTCAACCTCTCCTTCATCAAACAAGTACTCTTCTATGGTTAGCCCTGTCAACTCCATGCTCTCTGCAAAAACATTGGAGTTATTTGAATGACTGCAACAAGAATGGCATAAAATGCATACAGAAATTCAAATGCATATTAGTACATGAAATTCAACTTGAGTTGAGTTGAAGTCCCAAGTAATATCAAATACTATACTCTCAATGTCAATATTGTTCTAATATATATAGTGCATGATCACAATTTTAAAAATAGAGAAATATGATTTTCTTTTTGAAACAATTGTGAAGAATCCATTGCATTAAAATGAAATGCAAAACAAGACAACCAAGCCAAGACGGTTGGACACAGAAGAGAAGTTGAGCATCAAAAGACCAAGAAATATGAAATTCAAGATTTGTTCTTCTAAAATAGAAGAGCTGAAAAATACACATCTAATGGATGAAAGAAATTCCCAATAAAAAACCACTATACAACTGATAGATCCATACCTTTGAATGTGGGATTTGATTTAAATTGTAGATAATGTAGAGAAGATATGCACTAGAGGACGAGAAACTAAAATTGTGTCTACCATCTATGACGTTAATTCCATCCAATACAAGACTATTCAATTTGCTAAAGATGACATTTCACAATATTCTAATAATTCCTTCAAAATTTTGTTCTATTAAATTCCAATCGAATAGGAACAGAAAAATATATTCCACAGTACTTCGTAAAAGTCACAGAGGATTGTGCATCGACAAATGTCTAATCAACTTGAATCTAATTGAAAGGGTATTCTTAAAATAAATATTGTATTAGATAATCATTGCAATCCATTAAGTGATTCATGAGTGATCTTTTCATGGGTCTTTCCCATGAGTTAAAAATTTGTCAAAAAACTTACAATTCAAGTAATTATACATTCAAGTCTATAGGAGTTAAATGAGTTCATCCAATTTTAATATATTACAATACTTCTTACTATATTTGAACTCTGTTATCAAAAATACTAATATTAAATAATTCAAGATATAATCTTATTGGAAATGTCAAATGTGTTATAATGTTGTTCTTGAAATTTTCATTCTAAAAATTGAAGAATTCTGTTATTCAACTTGATGTGAGTTAAAGTTACTGTGATTGATGTACTAGTTCATAGACTCATTACCTACTTCTATATTGTCCACTCACAGACAGTTCAACTCAATTTAAGTTGAATCATAGATATTAGTTAATATTAATGACCAAGTCATTGGATACCATTCATCTCGAATTGAGTTGAATTTCCACAACTTTGGTCTTGGAAAATGTAATTTTCATCCATTACATAATAAATTTTGTAAAACCCACCCCATTTGTAGGGAATACTCGATTTTTCTCTTCGCGCAAATGATCCAATATGAAGAAACAACAATATGATAGAATTTGAAATTAGCACTACATGATTGCAAATGCATTTACGATATTATGTATCATACACATAGTGCATTCATTTGTATTGCACTTAAGTCAGTGATTAAAGAAGCATTCAAAGACTTGCAAATACAACAATAACACAATGTCCTTGTAATTGATATTTGCAAAGAACATACCAAATTATGTAACACTGTAATAAATGACATGGCTTGTTCAAGCTTGTACCTCCTACACGGAACTTCAAGTCGGCTGCAAGGGAATCGAGGACAACACAAGGTTGTGACAAAGTGCACACAAACGCAAATACAGACTAAGCAACACAAGACGCCAACAACAATAGCAAGCAAACATAGAAAGAAGAAGAATGGAATGCTTAGGTCATTGCAAAGAGACCAATGCACATAGGTGGGAAAATCATGGCAAGATAAATTATAGGGAATTTCAAACAGCCAAGTATGATAGCCATAGTACGGATGATCCATGCACATTTGAAGGGATTGTGAATCACTATGTGCGCTCTTCTGATTCTTATTTGAGGTAGAAGTAGGACCACTGTCTCCACTATTTTTGTATGATGCAACGGTTTTATTTTGAAGCAATAATTCACTTACACTACCGTTTTGTGGCCCCTCTATCGTCATTCCTTGAAATTTAGACTAGTGGAGCAAAGCCAACAAATTGCCATAGGTCCAAAAAGGACTAATATGATTCCTAAACCACTTGGCGTAAGCTTGAAGTCACAGGGTATTTCTGTAAAGAAATTACCTTTTCTAAAAAAGTGGCTAGAATTCTTGCTTTGTGGTAAGTGTGTTCTTGTCAAGAACATTGCTCTCATTCCTAGTTTAAGTGACTACGTAGGGGACATATGACTATATTTAACCTTGATATGATGTATTTTCTATTTGTAGTTCAACAAGTGTCTAACAACTATTACATGACTTTTGGTGGAATATTACACTTTTTCTACATATTAAAAATAGCTTTGCAAAAGGACAACATGAAAGCGGTAGGGGTTGCGTCTAAAGTAAGTAACTTACCAGCCCTTCTTGGGGGGGAACCATTGGGCCAATTTGTAGGATTTCAATACAAATGTATATTTCTCACTAGATTAAAGTAATCTTTTTTCGCTAAGAATTTTCCATTTCTTTTGAAAATGTGCAAAGAGTTGCCAAATGAGGATGGAAAGGTTTATGAATATGATTGAAAAGTATTTTTAGTCCAAAAGATGGATGCATGTAGAAACCCATTACCAAATTTGAATTGATCACCATACATGGCCTTATTCATTAAATTGAGACAATATAGTCATTTTGAGATTTTGAAAAATGAGTGCAAAACTCCATTGAAGTAATAGTTGTCAAACCCAAGGATAAATACCAATGATAGATAGTTTTGAATAAGGGTTGGGCTCAAATGACTTAAAACAAGTAAGTAGAATTTCATTGATTGCAACAACTCATGAGGGGACATGAGAAGTTTGTTTATGTAATGTAGCAAAGTCCTTGGAAAAAAGAAATGCAAAGGATTTTAAGTTTAGTATGTTTGAATACGTAACTTTTGTTCACAATGTCCTTTGACGTGATTGAATTATGGAGGCAAACGATTACCTAGAGTGTAAGTAGAAACAAAGAGCCTTACCATATATGTAATAGTACTCAATGACTCTAAGTATTTTTTCGTGATTATTTCCATGCTATTAATAGTAAGAGAGACCCCAAAGCTCTTTTGGCTTGAAGAACTAGAATTGGTGGCCTAGGCATCACTATTGGTTGTACAATTGCTCTTGGTTGCTTCCATTGCTTTTAGCTTTGCCAGGCTTTTAAAGATATCCTTGTGTCGAGAATGATAGTCTTACCTACTTCCACCGTTCACCCTCCACGCAAATCCAAACTTTGAGATCCATTGTTCTTTTGCTTTGGCCTCTAGTTAGCTTGTGGTACCTCTAAAGTGGAAAGTGATTGTGACCCTTGAGGAGGTAGCCTTGGTAGCCAGGCATTGACATTGTCTATGTATAGCACTCGAGCCCCAGCTATTTTGGAGTCCAAGGACTTCCTATGATCTTTGAAAATTCATTGCCGAAAAAGACTATCAATTGAAGGAGATCACTTGGCTTCGGTAGATAGAGAGGGATGAGGCTGCTTCTACTCGAGCTGAGGTCGAAGAGTAGTAGTTGTGGGAATAGGCAATGCACTCCTTGTCTCGTGGTTGAATGGATGCGTCAACTTTAGTCTAGCAATGTCATTAGGAAACACTTGGATTTCGAGTGATGATAGAAGGGCATCCTTGAGTTGAGGACTACTTACAGGTTCGTTGACTAGTAGGTCTAGTTTGCGATTGGTTGCAATGTCGATTTGTAGAGCAGGGGAGAAAGAGTCCCTTTAGGTCGAGGATGCCTGTTTTAGCAACGAAGGAGAGCAGATGGGAGTCCTTACATGTCTGCAATTTGGGGGACTATCCACGACGCTATCTTCCATATCTACCTTGAAGTAGTCTATGGTCGTAGATGCGGCGTTTGTGGCAAACTACAACATATATGGCTTGGAATACAAAATGGTGTCACAATTCTTGCCCTTGGATTCCGATCGAGTGGAGAGCGACTTTTTTGATATGGAGAGGAGGCTCCTGCTCAGCCTTTGTCTTTTCGGTGGTTCAACAAAGTGAATGCCTCCAACCTATAGTATGTACAGATTCCACAAGCCCACCCACATTACCCTCCATTGAACAAATGCAAGAGCAACTTGAATTGGGAATGGGAGTCATGGATAGTGAATCTCGAAGTACATGCCAAGGATTCATGAGAAATGCAAACTCAATATATTATTTACAAAAGATTGTAGCATACAAATCAAAGACTATACAGAATGCCATCTCACATCCACAATGACTTTAGGAGACAATGTACTTCCTACGTCGGCCTTGCTCTATGACTATGCCTATTCCAGGAAGCTCGTATCTAAAACCCATGACCTTCAAGGACTCTTTCATCTCGTCTATGAGCTTGTCTACATTGTTGCCCTCGGCTCGCAATGGATTTAGACCAATCTGGTTGTCCTCGACGTATTTCTGCATATGGCCCAGTTGGCAGTTCAAATCTAGACGTTTGAGCCATGGCAAAAATTCCCCCAAGAGGATGTCGTCTTTGCGATTATGGTGCCTCTAAGTGTCTAGGAATATGGCATTCCCATTCTCATTGCAGACACTCTTGTTTGGAGAGTTGTCAATGAGAAGCGTATTATCCAAGGTGAAGGACATGCCCCTTCTAGGATTGGTGAACAAGGTCTCAGAGAGCACTTTCATACAATGCACTTGCTCACTGAGAAGAAAGAACTTCCCTAAAGAGTACTCTATCTTGTTGCATTGATCTTGACTGAGAATATTGTAGGGTGCTCTACAATCGCTAAACAGGTGTTTGACAATGGGTTCTACATTACGCTTCAACATCATGGTCCACACTAAGACCCTATCTACGATCGCAAAAACATGTTGAAGGAATTCATCTAGATTTTCCTGATCAAATACCACCTAGGGTCCAATGATTGTGGGATTTCTGTGACAGAGAACATTGTCTTTGAGCTTGTATGGTTTGAATTTCTTTGCATAGGACTTCATTGCCATTTGTCAGAGTATGCTGTTCAAGTCGAAGACAATGTTCAACTACTTCCTCCAAGGTGGAGGAAGTACAGGAGGGACATTCCTAGGCACAATCTCTCTTCCGCCCTTCAATACTACCTCATCAAAGCATAACAACAAAGAAATGGAGTTACTTGTTTAAATGCAAAAACGGGTGAGCCAGAAAGGGAAGAGATGCATTGAATTCCACAAATCGACTGCGGTCCCCCATTAGGAAGGGCTTTCATTGGCAGCGGGCAATGCACACTCTTATGTTTTTCAAGCTGGGGACCAAAAACATCCAAAGTAGGATCCAATTAGACTATTTGTATTCATGAAAATGTGCATATTTTATTTCCATAGATTAGATAATACATGTGAAAATTTTATGTTTCAAATAGGGCCGCAAAATCTATTCTAATAGAACTCTGCTACACTAGACTTACACAAGAAGGAGCCATAGACAGATTTGTAATCCACTTGCAAGCAATCAATGAGGGGCTACACCATCCTGCCATGAAGCATGGGTACATATGAGATTTGATCTCTACTTGAAGCCTTGTTGCTCTAAGGCATACACACAATCAGTAATGACACCACATTTTATGGACTCAATCAAAACCATAGGGGTTAGAGGGTTGTACCTAAGCAGATCCACTCTCTTGAGGCTCATCCCCTCCTACTGCGGTTAAAGTAGGAGGCCCCCCTACCATCTCCTCCGGGACATTATTGTGGATATTGATATCACTAGCTTTGTTATCAACCCTTTCTTCCTCTACACACAATGGTGATTGCAACTCCAACAAGGCCTGAGACAATGTGCTGCAGACCGGTGTCTTCGTTGCAACTACTTTGGAAACAGGTCCTAATTCCACTTCGCCCTTATCATCGCCTCGCTGATACTCTTGTAGAACTTGTGTGTTGTCTCTTGTTTGAGAGCCATCCATGGCCTCAAAAAGGAGAACTTCAAAAGCCACTTAATTGGGAGAAGAAACCCTTGGCAATTGGGATGCTAGGGTTGAGTTGATTAGATCATCATGCACGAGAGAAATACAATCTTGGTTATTCTGGACTCGAGGATAAGGCAATGTAGACACTGGATGTTGCATTTCCTACACCATAGGAGCATTGATTGTCAAAGGTAGAGGTTGTGGTGTTGGAGCCCTAAAAAGAAATGACAATTGACTTTGAGATTGGCTATTCTTCGAATTCATCACTTAGAAGAGTAGTGCAACTTGACTATTCAACTCAAAGAACTGAGCCTTTGACTCCACTTGCATTTTTAGCATTTGGGCATTTGTCTCTGCATTTTTCGCTATTGCATCTACTAGTTGCTTCTCCTTTGCCTCCCTCTTTGCCTTCCATGCAATTCTTTTCTCTTGTTTCTCCTTGTCCTTCTGCCACCAATCCTTCTCCACCTTCACAACAACACCTGAGGGTGCAACAATGGGTTTCATCTCCATCACCGACAAAATGCCATCCTCCATCTTGTCATCGTCAAAAGAATGGGGATGATCAATATCATCATTGTCCCTAATGATGATAAGCCTAGCCTCCTCTGACATCAGAAAATTATTTCTCAAAGTAGGTTGTGTTTCCTCAAGTACATGGATGTCATCGAACCCAAGAACTTTGTTCATGATCACATCCTGCTTGGCCTCAATTCTTGCCCCTCTTGATGAAAGCACCACTTGCTACTATTGCTAGCGTTCAAACTCTGTATCCGTCTCCATATCCTCCTCATTGTTCATAGTTTGCAATAACAGAGGCGTGGCTAGAGTTGACATCCACATATGAATCTAAAAGGTGTTGGTTCCATACTTGTCAATGCTCTCCACACCAGGAACAGTACATACATGAGGACCCATCGACTCCCTCTCTCTATTCATGGGGACAAGAATTGTAGGTGGTGATTCAAGTGTGAAAGGCGATGACAAAGGAGAATTTGAATGAACAACCACAGGTCCATGACCTACTATTTTTTGTATAATAGCAAATATGGCAAATTCAAGAACATGAAATCATTTTTATCCATTTTCTTTGCTAGATTAGAAATTCTCAAATATGAATTCTCCTCATCCTTGTCAACAAAACTGTAAAAGAATGCTCCAAACATCTACAACAGATAACAAAATAATTAAGTAATTATCATCACAATCACATTCCTACATATAGGTCCCATAAATGTGATGTTATCCTCGAGTCAAGGATAAGATACAAATTAGCAAAGTAAATTAAAGTCTAATCAAACATAACTCTAATCAATATCCTCGAACCGACAATAACTAGTTCCTAGAGGGGGTCGACTTAACTTTGTAGCAAGCATGAACTTCACACCTGAATAGAGGCCAAGGACGTTATTCATTGGCATTGCAAAAGCTTGAAGGATGTCTAGGTAGGACTCCAATCTAAGTTCACTAGGCTCAATCTTCCACTTTGCTTGTGTGTTCTTTGAAGGATCTAGGTAGTACACGCAATTAGAGGGCGTGTCATATTTAGACTTCAGTAGTCCATGCACAGCAATTGCGAAAGTATTGCCTTTCTTAAAAAGAAAGAACAGTGACATGTTATGAGGAATTTTTCAATTCATTACATTATTGAGCATCTCTACCCTATTTGGTATGTACGTAGATAGCACGTACTCATACTGCTCAAGTTTGGAAGTTGCGAACTTAATTGCAGCTTTGACGTCTTCCTTGTCTTCCAGAATCAAGAGCCAAACATTTGGCTTAGTCATTTTTGGACTCAATTTCTGAAGGAGGAAATTGAGGACAAGGTCGATGGTCCTTATATTTTCAATCAAGGTTGTTCTATGAACCTTTCGAGCATCTAAGACTACAAGATTCACCTCCTGTTTGTGCTATTGATAATTGGTACTTGTCAATAGCACCTTTGCGGACATGTCGATTCCTCTAACTTGGACTCCGCCGACCTAGTCCAGGAGTTGGTACTTCAACTTCATAAATCTTGTGAATATGTGAAGCACCTCATGAAATTGCTTCTTGAGATCCTTTGCACGCTTTAGCCATACATCATTCTTGAGACACCTCTTAAAGTATTTGGCCTTGGGGTTTGAGATCAAAAAATCCCATGTCGCTAATGTAAACCTGTGTCTCGCCTTCCAAAACTTCCATGTCTCATCAATAATGTCCCCACAACTATATGTAAGCTTTAAGGTAGACTTAATAGCCATCAAATCTTGGAGCACAGCTTTCTTCTGTTGCCTCCTCTCCACCCAGTCACCTTGTGAAAGATTGTCCAAAACAAGACTCTTTGTTTTCGACACAGAGACTTTTGGATAAACAACTTGCCATCTTGGTGTTTCCCCAAGTAGATGTTGTGCAAAGGTCCCAAAATCATTGTCTATAAAATGACCACAATGTTTGAAAAATTCTCTTTTCAGTGACACTGTCTTTATCTTGAAACCTTTAATATCCTTGAATTGAGTCAAGGTGATTGGATCAATCAACTTTCTTGCAGCGTATTTGGTTAAGAAAGCTTCCAAGTACTTCCATAGCTCATTCGGCAATGTTATTATTTGAATTTCATTCTTCAAATTTGTAGTTCTACCAATCGATGTTCCATCTTTCTCCAAATTAATATTCTAGAACCGCTTGATAACTACGTCCCCATAAGTTTTTGGAAGATGCCACTAGATAAAATTATGATAATTAAAGACATGTTTTATTTCAATGTAGAGTATCCTCAAGTCGAGGATATCATTTGTTTTGCCTTCATACAAATAATGTTCCCAGAAAAGGATCGGCGGTATATTTGATTCAAAAACAATTCCAATAAACCAACTCATAACAATATAGAAAGTGATTCAATAAATGAAAAAAGTTTTTGGTGATTAAAGGTAGCATTGATTGTAACCTTATAATTTGTTACATTGACAATAGATTTGTTATTCCACATCACATCTTCTCATCGGTCGTCCATTGGATGTTTGTAAGCCAACTAGATGTTTCCGCAACTAACAATTTGGTTTCCCCAAGTCGGTTGGGCGTGGTCCAAGTAGTTAATATAGTTGTAGAATTTCAAAATGTTCCTCAATTTGTTATGATCTAGTGACTAAACAATGTACACATCCCACATCTGAAGTTCTACTCTATGGGCCTCGCCACAACCTGCGTTTTGAAGCTCATTTGAGGTGGTTATACTATACTAGCCATTTATGATCATGAATTGGCCACGTTCTATTTCTTCCTACTTTTCTGGCTTCTTCTTGAGAAGTTGCCGATTATTGTCCACCGGCGTGAAGCACACTTTCTTCCGCTACTTAATGTCAATAAGTTGGATCAACTCTTTTCTTACAACCTCAACAATATCTCTTTGCAAAGTACAAATGACATACTGATCACTTGCAATGATGCATTGCTTGATGTCAATGGATACCGTCTCTGATCTGAGCAGGAAGCATGGCTTGTAGTTGGCCTAGAAGTTCTTTTGTATGAGGGCAAACCTCTCGTAATCTTTTTGAGGTTCCACTGACGATAGAGGACTTGCTGAGACTGTCATTAACACGGATCTAGAACTACCTGCAGCCTCGGTTCCACTTGGAAGACTCTTTTTTCTCTTCTTGCTTGATTCAAGTCCTTCGGATGGGGCTTTGTCTTTCCGTTTAGGCTCTAATCTTGAATGATTGGGCCTAGTTCCTCTACTCCTTGATCTAGTAGCAGTAGACATCTGTCTCAGACAGGAATCAAATTCATCTCTTTTTCTTTGATTGACGTTACGACCTATCGTAGGTTCCTACTCGACATTCTCTAATGTGAATCGATCTAGCGTCTAAAAGATGAGGCGCAATGGCAAGGCATTGGACTTTACGGTGTTGTTCTTTCGTGGAACACACTCGTTCTTTTCAAACTCTTCATTCAGGTACTCCATTTGCGACTCCTCCAAGAATGTCATGAGGTTCTCCAAGTCGAATTTCCAGTGATAAAAATTCACATTAATGACAATAGAGTGGCAATGGTCTTTATTTTTGCCACTATCTTGAACTTCCCGTAGAACAATAAGGACATAGTTTCCTTGATGTTCCTCGATGAGAGTCACTTTTTCTTTTAGATTCTAAGGCATGTAGTTTGTCTTTCCGGCTATACAATAGCGGAGATAAACATAAATTGTCCATTGATTCACACCAAAACTCCAAGTGTGGATGTGCTCTTCAAATTCCTAGAGCGTCCCATATGTGTCTTCCATCTTAGCAATGAAAGGTTCATCCTTTAGAGGATTGATGAATGGCTAGAGGTGATGTTTAGTCACAAAGTAGTCATAGTTGTCTACCATTTCCACTTCTACTTTTTTGTGCAATATCATTTTGCATTTGATTAATATAGAATTGTCGAAGTTAGAATTGATGATAAGGGTATATTCTATAACTTTCGTACATCCACATTTGCATTCACTTCTAGAATATCTAAAGTAGAAATATTTAGGATGATCCACAATTAAATATCGTATCATTGAGTCAATGATACAACAATGTTTAGCGAGACCTTGATTGTGCATCATTATGTTTCATATCAATACTACAGTATCAATACTTTACTTTACTTATATTTGATTAAATTAGAAATTATGAGTTTCTAAAACATTATATTAGATTATCATCAACTCGATGATAAGACAAAGCTATCTTGAATTTGTCTACTCTAGCGTCGAATATTTAATGGTATAATGTTGAAGCATGGTTATCGTCGATTCGACAATACTTTTTGATGAATCTAGTAGTTATAAATATTGTATCACTGAGTCAATGATACAACAATAATTAGAGAATCCTTATTAATGCATCATTATTTTTTGTATTAATACTTCGATAGAAATACTATATTTTATTTATAATTGATTGAATCACAAATTATGGGTCTCGACTCCATTGTATCTTATTATCATCAACTTGATGATAAGACAAAACCATCTAGAAATTGTCTACTATAGTGTTGAATATTTGAAGGTATATTATTAAGGCATGGTTATCATTGATTCGATGATACATTCTTATGAGTTCAGAAGTTATATTTTTGAAATTGTAAATTCTTTTGAAGTCTTCTATTGGCTTTACAAATAGGAGTATATGGAATCCACCTAATTTTTGACCATAGTGTTTGACTGTTCTTTCATTAATGATATTTGTTTATAAGGAGTCTACTAATGTTGTGTTTGAGAGTTCTACAGTTGTATTATTGACTCAATGATACAGTTGGTTGTGTTGTTTTAATCTTAGTATATCAGATTTTAGTAAACGAATCGTTATAATTGTTGATTAGCAATCTACTAATTAGGTTCAAGGGCTTAAGACGATCTACTTTCATATTATCTTTAAGTCAATGATATCTCATTTTGTCGAAATTAGATATCACCGACTCAAGGATATCGATAAGTACTTTGAATATCTCATGTTCACAACCAAAAACCTAATTTTTAGGCATGAACCCTAGGTATTGTAGATGGTTTGCATACCTTCACTTGTAAATTCATGGAAATCCATGTGGATTGCCTTCCCCATCCAAATTGTGAATTTGAAAATAGACTAGAAACCTTTAGTCATACAAAAGTACTATTAGTGTATTTGAATGATTAGAGGAGAAGTTTGTGAATATCTCCGAATTCAAAGAAGCACAGGATTCTAATTGTTGATTTTTGAGTTGGTACTAGAGAATCAAAACTCAAAATTTCTTATATGAACACCATAATCTACACGAAATCAAAAATGCACAAAAGAATGGAAGAATTCAAGAATACCATAATTCCAACACCCTAAACCCTCAACCCAAACCACAACGTACAACACTGGCACAAGATAAGAAGAAAAAATATATAGGAAAAGAAAAAACCTACACAAACAAGAGCTTGCACACCACAAGAAGCAAGCGGAGATTGAAAATGGAAGAAGAGCTGAATCTGCAGATCAAAGCTCCCCAAGTGCAAACACCAAAGAATTAGCAATTCCAAAGTTGCACTTGTAGAGTCGTTCAACAAACTAGATGATTCCAAATGCAGTTCAAAAGATGCAACCACTCAAACACTCTCAAAGAAAAATCACTCACAATTCATACATCACAACTCACAATGTACAACCACAACTCACAACGCGAGGAGGGAGGGACTCATGCACAACACGAGGAAATGCAAGGGAGATGACCTCTTGAGGCCACACCAAGCCTCCTCCCGAACTTGCAATTCAACCCAACCTTGAGGCCAAGCCACCAATCGCACTCGAACCTAGAGATGACCAACCAAATGTGCAAATGACTATCCAAATACAAAGCCAAACCTAAAGCCAAGCCGCCATTAACAACCAAGCCTTATAGATCCAAAGTTTCATAAAATGACTCTAAATTTTACAAAGTATTACAAAGATGAATAGTTCCATGCACTTTTATCGTGGACATAAATCTTTTGTATTATCTGACGGACATAAAATGTTCACCTCAACATTTTAGGGTGGACCCCTAAATGGCATAGAGCTTTAACCCTTATATGACTAGATACATTTCCAAATTTGACAATTTGAGAAAAATCATTAGGAAGTGCTATTTGGAAGCATATTTTGGTATTGATATAGAAATAAAAGTTGTCAACTATGAGTTGTACATTGAATTTCCATCTCTATGTTTAGATTCACAAATGTTCTTACTACTATTTTTTCAAAAATTTTGAAACAAAATTCCAAAATTCCTTCCAAATTTGATTATTAGCAAAGAATTATGAAAGATAGGAGTAAAATTTGTTGGAAGGAATTTCAAATGAGGGTATTTTGACATGATGATTTCTTGACATGTTTGGGTTTTTAAAATCTGTAACCTCATTTTGGCTAATGTATTTTTGAACTAAAGTGAGTGCAATTCTAGCTTGGTCAACTACTAGACATTCTTGTATTTTAGAAATTTTAGAAAATTGTGTGCTAAAAGAACACCAAATCCAACCATTGGATAGAACAATAGCTTCATAAAGTATCTCCACAAATTAGAATGATTTTCATCCAAGCAATAATGAGGTTGAAACTTCATGTCCAATTTATTCATCATCCAAAAAATGGACGCCTAGGCAGTTAGGGGTTAAGGCTTCATGTATAAAAACTAAACATTAATACTATATGTACAAATAGAAACTTAAGGTACTCCAAGGTTTGAGTAACTATAATTATTAGCATTCGAAGGGAGAAAATGTTTTAAATCTTGTCAAAACATTCGCACCAACTTTAAAAACAATAGTTGCCCAATTTTTCTTGAGGCTTAGTAAGTGTATTCCTTAAATTTTGATAATTGATAGTTTAACAAAATCTGCAATACAAATTCTAAGGCATCATTTCCGTCATTGTGATTTAAACCTTAAACCCATGACTTTACTATGCTCATGAATTATAAATCCTGCCTATATTTTCAGCTTGTACAAACATTATAGACTCACAAGTGTTGGATCTATTGAAAATGTCCATGACGTGGACAATAAAGTAGGGATTGTATTTCAAGAAATGAAAAGAACAAAATTGGAACTTTGGGTCTTCTATATTCAAAAAACTAAACTTAAGGCACAAGTTGGAAGTAGACTGTACCTAAAATTTATCATGAAACTTGACTAAGCAACTTCTGGACTCAATCATTGAAATGAATCATCAAAAAATAAAAATGAAACATGCACATAATTTTATGAAAATGTAACATTCCAACATTATTGTTTTATTTAATAGTTTCTAATTGAAAAGAACCTACACTAGAAGTCAACCCAAAAATTGTACATAAAAATGATCATCATAATTTACTAAGCATATTAAGAAGTTCTAAGTATAGAAATTGAGAACAATTATCCCTACAATTAGGGTTTATAGGGTGTAGGGTTATTTGTGATACAAAAAAATAATAACAATACATACAAGAACTTCTCGATGGAGTCAATTAAATAGGATGCGTATTTCCATTCAAAATTCTTGAATAATTTGAATATTCAATCAATCTCCAAAGTTACAAAGTACGAACTTCTATTTCATGTCACAACAATGTATCATTGTTGTGACTTGAAATAAAAATTAGTACATTTTGAAATAAAAATTTGAAATTCGCTTCCTAGTTTTACATATACATGGAAGCTTTGAATCATTCTATTTAGATTTATGAGACGAAAGTCACGAAGAGTTTTAGTTGTGGGTAGTTTGTAGGTAATACTGGAATCTCCACTCTCAAATAAAATTTGGAGACCTTTAATTAATTAAATTTGTCATATTTAAAAAAAATAAAAAAAAAAAAATATATATATATATATATATATATATATATATATATATATATTAGGTGCAGATTGTTAATTACAACATTACAACCATTGGGATTGGCATTTTTCAATTCCATAAATAAATTATTAACAATTTAGTATCTTGAATCATTCTCTACTTCTTTCTACTTAGAATTTTTTTCCTATGTGTTGCACAAATTCAAATGATCTAAAACTTTTCAAGCATGTAGCAAACTTGCATCGAAGAATAAATCTAAAAAAGCATCACCATGTTGGACATATTTTCATACGAATGTGACCTTGTGAAGTGCAGCTACCCACTTTGTCAAAGGGCCCCCAAAAGGATTTTTGTCACTTCAAATGCTAATATCTTGCAACCTACATGATGGAATTTTCTAAATTTTTTTCCACATCTTCTGAATCTAGTGTAGTACAAGATCCTACAATTACATGTGTCTGGAAACTATATTTTTGAACAATTTGGTACTTGTATTAAAAGTGGCAGTTTTTGAGTTTTTTTGGTGATAATATAGTGAAGGAACTTTGTAGGTTAAAGGAATTCAAAACATATTGGAATTAGCAAATCTTGTCAAGTTATTTTTTGTAATGTGAACATAGTAGGGAATAAACCCATGCTCTCTATGCCATCAAATGTAAATAAAGACATTATGAATATTATACAAGGATAATTTTTTTATTAAATTTAAAATTGGAGATTCAAGAGCAGCAATTCAATGAATTTACATATTCTCAAAATTTAAATCATTTGCAATATCTAAATTATTCATAATAGGTATTTTATTGTGACTAGGAATTTCCGAGATATTTCATATTATAAAGTAGAAGAACCTAAAACCTTGAATGCATTGAAAGAGTTTAATACCTATTCTAATATGTTGTTTTGGTAAAATATGCACATTAGATTTTAATTTCTTATATGAAATTAACATCATCTTTTCATTGAACCATACAAGTGTTAAGTTTATGTCTAAACCTAAACCCAATTTAATACAAACAAATATTCAAGGGTATTAATTCCTATTGTATAGACTTTTGTACTAAAAGAACACAATAATTCTACATTTATGGGGAGATCAAATTAAATTTTCTTTGAAACTATAAGGGGACCAAGTTCATAAAAATAATCATGGAAACTTAATGAAAACTTCTTGAATCTTGGCCCTAAACCTAAACACTTGCTTAATGAAGTATCATAAAGCATTAATTCTCTAAGAAAAGAATTTATATTTGCACTTGGGTGTCTAGGTACATTAAAGCATAAAACAACAAGCAAGAATTGTTGAACTAGAAGAATTGTTTCATTAGAACTTCACGAAAATTTAAAAGGAGTTAAGCTTTCAATTGGTGAAATTAAAAATTTGACAAAATAAATAGTGTACTCATTGAAGTCATCCTAAAATTGAAACCCTCAAACAAATTTTGTATTCTATGCAATTCTAACAAAACAATATGAAACATGATTGTGCAAATTAATTCATTTGTTAGAAGTCTGAAGTTGGAAAAACTATATGTATGTAAATTCCATAAAATGATTTTCTTTACAATGAAGAATATTTTTTGGAGTTCACATATTCAGGGTTTATCACTACTTTGTAATCTTTAGTAATGACACATGCATACAAAGGAGCATGATTTGATGAAATAATAAACGTACTAGAAATTATTTGGTATACACCAAATGCATAATGTCATAAGTACTCTTTTGAAGAGTTAAATCTTTTTAACAAACTATGACTCTAGTACTAGTGAAATTTCAAATGAATAGTACATTGCCATTATGGAATGACATATGATGACCACTTGACAAATACAAATCATTAAAGACTAACTCCAAATATAATAAAAATGACTTGAAGTTACATTTCAATGAATAAGACCAATGTAAGTACAAAATAATAGAGAATTGTAACGGAATTCAAAGATTGAACACATATTTAATATTCTATATATTAGCGTAACCAAATCAGAAAAACTATGCTGTAAAAAATTGTCTAAAAAAATGCTAAGCTTCTAAAGAGTTATTCCACACAATCAGACAATTAACTTCACATAAAATGCACTAACCTAAGAAACTTAGAAGATTCCACATTTCCACGAGCAAAATCTGAAATCTTTTGTAACCCTAAATTTTAAACCTAAACCCTAAAACCCTAAACCCTAAGGCATGGAACGTACACTGCACATCCTTAGGACTCCAAACCCTTAATGAAAGCATATTTTAAGAAATCTAGACCCTAAACAAAGTATAAGTGAAGAAACAAATATTTAGAAATCCCCCATAATTGAGAGCTACATGACCAAAAAGAAAGGCATCGATTAGAATAGCATATACACTATTAATAGATGAATGTTTTTGGTTGGTATTGGTAGAGTCCTTTTTGGGCCGGTGTTAGTGAAATCTTTTTTGGGCTAGTATTGGTGAAGCCCCTTTTTGTGACTACTATAGTTCTTGAGTTGCACCTTTATATTGCAAGGCTAACAAAAAGCGGTACATAAAGCGGCATTGAAGTGTTGGTACAGAAAGTGGACCATGAACCTTAGCAGATGCCATATATTTTTAGAGAATTTGAATTTCCAAATTGTTGAAGCAATCCTTTCCCGCATGTCGATTGGCAGAAGTTGTGGCTTCTCTCCCTTGCACCTTGACATCGCAAGTCTGTTTGTCCTACACACCTGCGCCATTTGATTGTTCGCATAATTTTGTTTCTCATCTATGATCCACATGACGCTTCAAAATTTTGTTTTCCTCATTTCCAATCCATCTTTGTTTGCAATAGACTTGTTCAGATAGTGGAGACTTTAGGAAGAGGAGTGTATTCATTCATTGTAGTTGCTAGTAAGTATTATTGTGCATTGACTTTTGATAGATATAGTTGGCACTACTTGTTGTTATTGTTGTCTTTTATGTCGCAATCATTTTAGAGTCATGGTTTCATTAGCAAAAGAGTGTAATGTAGAAATTATATCACTTTTGTGTTCGATGGAACTATTGGTCATGTATATTGTTGTATGCACATAGGAGCATAAGTATCCTTACGACACCAAAATGTCATAAAATGACTCAAAATATCGTCCCAAGGGATTCTAGTATGTTTCTATAAGCCAAGATTATCCGGATTATCAACTTAACCAATCCTTCCACTCCCTTTTTCTCTTCCAAATCTCTATCTTTTTTGAATCCAATCTGGATCCACTCCTTTTTAGAATTCGATTCCGTCTTCTCTCAAACACACTAGTTTTCTATTCTTTTGTTTTACCTTTAGACGGTTTGCTTTTGATCTTGTAGAGGAGTAGGGACTCACCACTCTTTTTCTTCACACTTTCTTCTCTTTCAAACTACAAAAAACACACCTAACAATATGTTGTAATGGGACGGACAAGGAACACACCTTCACAACTTCTCGGATGGCCAATCCAGAAAGTAGGTCACTCAAGGTCATAACCATCTTTTTCTACTACAATGACAAATCAACAACAATCGAAATTAATGGAGGATTGTTAGTCATTCACTAGACTAATCTTAGGGTTGGCAAACCTTTCGGAGAATGGGGATCTTTCCATTGGCAGTTACTTATCTCCGCACGAAATCCTCTTTGGTATTTTGGACTCGCATCCACAATACTCCTTGCCGGATTTTCGTTCCAATATTTTAAAGGCACCACACGCAAGACCATATTCACAAACCTTAACTATGTCACAAACATTCCCTCCAAATTGGATTCAATCACCGAAGATCCAGATTCTTCCTTTCCTCTCTCCCTCTTACACTTAAACACTCTCACAACCAAAAACAACAAAGTTGGATATACTTAGTTCAATTCTTGAACATCCACTTGGTGGCTTAGATTCAGGGTTGTTCTGTCAAACATGTTTTGGGGTTTGGGTGTCGAGTTGTTTGTCTGATGTCGCATGTCGTAAAAGACGAGTGTCGCATATATGAGACAAATTTGACGAATACGGAATTAGGGTTTGAAATTTTTGGGCAAGGCAGCCAAAAATTTAATCTTACGTGGTGGGTTGTCAACAGTGACATAGAAAGCCTCCACCACGTCACCATGAGCAACTATGGTTGGGGCGCTTGCAGGTAAGGTGGGGCGACCATGGGTCCCAGAATGAGGGTGACTGCGGTTCCAATCCAAGGTGACTACGAGTCTAGGGGGGGCAAGTGCGGGTAAAAGGGGGGCGACCACAAGTCATTTCTTGGGCGACTGCGGGTGATGGGGCGACTTTGGGTCTCAGATTCAAGAGGTCTTCTATTTCATGATGATCGGGGCGGCTACGTATGGGGCGACCGTGGGTCTAAGATTTTGAAAGATCTTTCTTTTCTTGACAATAAGGGCAATTGCGTATAGGGCGACCGCGGGTTAGGGGTGACCGCGGGTCAAGGGCACCAGATAACATGAGTTTGACTTTTCCCCCCTTACAAAGTGGAGGGAAGGTGTTCAAACTTTTCAAGTACCCCTCCCTCCTTTTTTGAGGAATAACTTTAGAAAATCCTAAAACTGAGGCATTCAATACTACATGATCAAAAATTAATTAAGTAATAAAGAAAGTAAATTGGTTTAGGAAGTGGAGATTTGGAAAAGCCCTTTTTCCTAACATTTCATTTTTCCTTCATCCATCCTTGTGATTATGTCAAATTCAACATGACCATTTCCTATTTTAATTTTTAGAGGGAGTACATTGAGAAGAGACCTTCCCTTTTGGGGGAAACCATGTACAAAAAAAATACTAACACCATGGGATGCATGAAGAAGAAATCTTTTTATCTACATAAGAAGTGGTTTAAGAATTGGAGAATTGAGGAAGCCCTTCTCCTCATCATTTCATTTTCCATCCTCCAACATAGGAATTTCAATATAGTCCTCCCCTTGATACATCAAGGGGATTTAAAACACATTTGAAGTGGTGAATGAATATTCAATTTATTGAAGATTAAAAAGTTAGGAAATGACACTTTGAATGGTTTTTATCTTACAAGTACAAGATTTAGGAGTTCAAACTTTTTTACAAAATATAATGAAAAGCAACTCACATGTGTTTGTTATTTTATCCATCCTAAAAAATAGAAGTACATTACTTTTGGAGTGGCATACATGGAGAAGGTCCATGGTTTTTCTATTGGGGTTAGGGTATAGGGTTACGGTTTAGGGTTTGGAAACCCTCTTCAATTTGTCTAATTAATCATACTAAAATTTTTGTATTTATAAATTGATTCTCTAGTATTAACTAACTATGAGCATTGAAGGACATGTCAGTTATAGTATATAGAAGATGCAATTAAGCTTGACTTCATTAGAATTGGAGATGGCTCACTTCTTCTACTACGTTGCTTCTTGGACTAACGTGACTTTAAGATAGAGGCGACTGTGGGTGGAGGGCGAGTTCAGGTCCTAGGTGATCGTGGGTGGGGGTGAGTTTAAGTCTTGTTGTTGTTGAGCCCAATTTGGTGGAATGGAGGGTGACTTCGGGTGGAGGGCAAGTTCAGGTCTTAGGCGATCGTGGGTGGGGGCGAGTTCAGGTCTTGTTGTTGTTGAGCCCAATTTGGTGGAATAGGGGGCAACTTTGGGTGGGGGGCGAGTTCAGATATTGTGCGACCGCGGGTGGGGGCATGCCTTCCAATCCAGAAGGGTGACCAAGGGCTGGGGTTTGTGTTTTGTATGTGCTTCAAATAGGACCAAGTCCCCCTTCGGAAAAGAATAGAACTCCTCTTGGGATGAAACCACTTTCTGGACGAGTTACATATGTGCTTCCCTTGATTGTACTCCAATCAACCTCTTTGTTTAGAGCGTCCTCATCATATGCTCCTCTAAGAAGGAAGAGGGGGACCTCGTTCCTATCTACAAAGGCGGTTTTATAGAAGACTTGCCACAATTCAAAGCATCTTTGAAGGAAAGTTGGATTCTCGCAATACTTCAAGTTGGCATTATTGTTGTGCCAATTATAATGATGATGCCATAAAGGAAAGAACTTGCCGATGTGGCACCACCTAATGTGGTCTTTGTAGGTTTGTATTGTCCAAGGCTCTGGTTCTTCATTCCAACCCTTAAAAACAAGGTGGGTGTCACTATTGAGTACATGCAATCGCTTTCGATGAATAGTGCCCCTACGCTTGCGATGTTTGTCTTGGGCAACCTTCCGTAATGCCTCACCATTCTGTGCAGCATTGAAGATAGGTAATGCCCGAGCATTGTTAACTCCACTAGCCATCAATGATTGTCATGGGTAAGGCTCGAAAAACTCGTTTGGGAGTTTAGGTGGTCCACAACTAGTAAGGTAAGAAGGGTGGATGAATATAATAAATAGTAAATACTCAAGGTTCACGCATGTAACTACTAAAGGATACAAGACAAGAAGCCTCAATGAAAGGTACCCAAAAGGTCTTGGGCGAGTGGATATATAGGTGGGGCGAGTGCGGGTGAGAGTTGGTCATGGGGCACGTGCGGGTGGGCGACCACCGATTGAACCCATGGTCTCTAGGGGGCGCATGCAAATCTTGGGGAGCGACCACGGGTCCGGTAGGGCACATTCGGGTCTGAGGAGGCAACTACAAGTCTTGGACAGGGCGACTGCGGGTCCAAGGGCGCATGCGGGTCTTTTGGGGGGCGACTGCGGCTTCAAGGGCGCGTGTGGGTCCCTTAGGAGGTGATTGTGGGTCTTTTGGGGCGACTGTAGGTATTTGTGAGGCATTACTTTTCTTCAAGCTCCCACTTCATGTCTTTGCCTTGCAGGTTGCCATGTACTCCCCACCCGCGGTTGCCCACTAGCTTGAACCCAAAGTCGCCACACCTATGGTCGCCCACACCCGAGGTCACCTACACCCGCATGCACCCCTTTAGGATGCCACATAGAAGACACGTGTTTGCCACATAGCATCCAGGTGGCCTCTTGGGCAAGGTGAATTTTTTTTTTAAAAGTCAAAGCTAAGACTGACTCTATTAGACAGACAAGAGAGTCTACTTGACGTGTTGGACGTTGTGTTCATCGTGTTTTCAAACTGTCTGCCATAACAACCCTACTTAGATTAAAGAAAGGAGAACAAAATAAACAAATGTAAGCACAAGGATGGAATGAGAGGGAAATAGACCTGCCTACCCCTTAGAACCAAAACAAAAAAGGCAAAAAGCCACCCGCAAATCCGGCGACAAACCACAAACCTCCCGAGAAATTTGGAAAGTGCAATGAGATTCTAAAAATCAAGAATCCAGGCCTATACTTGGAAACTCACTCCGGAACTGAAAATCAAAATCCCAACAAACTGAAATCCCCAACTAACTACCCTTCCATGCCTTCTTCGAATTGCTACCACCTTAATTTGTTGATACCCTACTAGGAGCCTTCACCGGAGTTGACCTAACCGCTACCTAGGTTTGAATGTTGTGAGTCACAATTGGAGGTGGATCGTCATCATCATTTGATCCGATTTCGGATTGATATTGCTCTTCGTTGGATTTGTCAATAAGCCGGTCCTCTTCTTCCTCTCCCTCTTCTTCTTCTGCTAGCAATGTGTCAACCAAGTCTATCATGACTATCTTCTTCTTTGGTGGCGGCTACTGCATGTGCTTGAAGTATTCTAGATTGGTTCTTGCCGAATTCGTCATCATCTCGATCCAATCAATGAGATTGCTTTGAATTGGTAATTTCGGTGTCTGGAATGTGTCCTTCATAGTCAGTCGAGTGGCGGGGCAATTGGTGAGGCGAAAACTTTTGGGGGTACCACATCTCTTGATACGCTCGGCTACCTTGTTGGCTCAAGTAGTATTTGCCCGCTTCCTCGTATAGCCTTATGTACTTGACTTGAGAAAGGTTCCGTAGAGTGACAAAGAGTCTCCTTAAGTCCTTCAGATAGTGGTGGTAGTGGAATCGATGAAGTCTACCTAAACGGAGTTCCTGTAATGCAAGGAATTTTTGAAAAGTGAGCAAAGTCCATGACTTAATCCGGATCAATACACCCTAAGAATTGTCGCATCTCTTTTAGCATTGTGTCCATCCAAGCTGAGAAATCAACCAGGATCTTTACTACCATTGATCTGGTTAAATGCCCCTCCTTGATTAATTGGTCCTGGACAAGGGTTGCTTTGGTGATGATTATTGCTCGTCTATCCACCAAGCTAGACAAATTCTTGACGAGTTGCAAAGCTTCCTTCTCCCTCTATTTTGATGCGACTAGCTCTCCATCCACCCAATTCACCTAGGATTGGAGGTTATCCCACTCCTTTTCTAGGTCTCGGATCCGCTCATCCTTCCATCTCAGGTCATCCAAATTTGGTAGTTACTTTACTTCGTCAAAGACATTTTCCAACTCAACTTTAAGCTCCTTGCTGATTTCAATCAAGAGTGTTGCCAAGTTGTCATGGTACTCCTATGCATGTAGTACCCAATTGATTCCAGTCTTGTAGAAAGCCAAAATGCTTCTGGTCGTCTTCTCCGGAACAGGGAGCTTTCCCCTTGAGGTCAAGTCGGTGGACTTCCTCCTTCTCTCTTGGCAGTCAATAAGCGACTCCTCCTCTTTTGGTTCTTCTTCTAAGGCCTTATTCGTTAAATTGAGACAAAATGACAATTTTGAGACTTTGAAAAATGGATGCAAAGCTCCAGCGAATTAAGAGTTGTTGAACCCAACGATTTGGAAAGCCGGCCATGTAACAACGATAGAAAGCTTTGAACAAGCTGCCCCAATTGACTTGAAACATGAGATTATAATTGCATCAATACAACAGAAGATGTGAGACTTTCTTTCAAATAGAGGACCTGAAGTACTTTGTACAAAGAAAGGGAGTCATTTTAAAGTGAGTAAGTTGGAATTACTTGTGTAGTTTAATACAAAAAGAGTATGTAAATATTCTTTGTAGTGAATGAACTATGAAGGCATAAGATTCAGTGGAATCAACATAGCGGTTTCTTGTATATGAAGCATTGAACTTTTGAAAATATTTTTGTATGTCTACTTACTATACTATTAATAGTAAAGGGTACCTCAAAACTAAGTACTTCGAAATATTTACTTGCTTGATTTACTTGTTGATGGCAAAATCTTTACTTTGTCTATTTCTCTACAATTGCTCCTAGCTGCTTCCAATGCTTTGAGCTTTGCTAGTCCTTTAAAGATATCCTCACGTCGAGAATGATAGTGCACCCTTCTTCCCCCCCCCCCCAAAGACTCGCATAAGCTCAAGCTTTGAGTTCCATTTTCCTTTCGCTTTGACCTTCGAGTGGCTTGGGGGGCCCTTGAACCCAAAAGCGATCTTGACCCTCGAGGAGGGTGCCCGGTAGCGACGCATTGACATTGTCTATGTCCGGAAGTCGAGTCCCTAATATTTTGGAGTCTAGCGAACAACAATGTTCTTTGAAAATTCGTTGCCTGAAAAGACTGTTGGCGGAAGGAGATTGTCTAGCTCCTACAGATTGCGAGGGATGAAATTTCTTATCCTTGATTTGAAGAATAGTAATATCAATAGTCGGCTTCCATAACACCCCCCTTCTATCATCCTCCAATGCAGCCACCAACTTGAATCCACCGATGTGAACATTAGGAATTGTAGACGGAGTTGGAACATCATTTTCGAGTCGAGGATGTCCCGGCGCTTCATGCAAGGGTAGTTTTAGTTTGTGACTCGTTGTCGCGTCCATTCGTTATTTTGACGAGAAGGAATTTCCATGACTCTAGGATGCTTGCTTCCATGGCGACGAAGAGCATATTGGAGTCCTCATAGGTCCGCAACTCAAGGGTTTGTCCATGACCCCATCTTCAACATCCCCCTTGGAATAGTCCATGGCCGTGGATACAGCATCCGCAGTAGGTATGATATGGAATACGGAGTAGTGTCACAACTCCCCCTCTCAGATTTCGACTCGTTGGAGAGCAACCTTTCTCATCTAGAGAGGAGACTTCTATTCAGTCATTGCCTTTTCAGTGGTTCAACAAAGTGAATGCCTCCAACCTGCATTACGTATATAATCAATAAGCCCACCTACATTACCTCCATCCAACAAATGCAAAAGCATCTTCAATTGAGAATGGGAGACATGTCTAGAAACCCTTGAGTACATGGCAAAGATTCAAGGGAAATGCGAACTCAATATATTATTTACAAAAGATCGTAGCATACAAATCGAGAACTATACACAAAATGCTATCTCACATCTACAGAGAATCTACTTTAGAGCATACTTCCTACGTTTGCCTCACTCTATGACTATGCCTATTCCAAGAAGTTCGTATCTAGAACCCATGATCTTCCAAGGCTCTCTCATCTCGTCTATGAGCTCCCCGGCTCCCAATGGGTCTAGACCAATACGATTTCCTTGACGTATCTCTACATTTGGCTCGAATGGCAATTCAAATCTACACGTCGGAGCCATGGCAGAATTTCCCGCATGAGGACGTCGTCCCTGTGATTATGGTGCCTCCAAGTGTCTAGGAATATGGCATTCCCATTCTCATTGCAAACACTCTTGTTTGGAGAGTTGTCAATGAGAAGTGTATTATTCGAGGTGAAAGACGTGCTCCTGCTAGGATTGCAGAAGAAGGTCTCGGAGAGCTCTTTCATACAATGCACTTGTTCACCAAGATGAAAGAACTTTCCTAGAAAGTACTCTATCTTTTTGCATTGTTCCTGACTTAGAATATCATAGGGTGCTGTACAACCGCTAAATAGGTGTTAAGCGATGGGTTCTGCGTTAGGCTTCAACATCGTGGTCCACACTAAGACCCTATCCACAATCATAGAAACCTCTCGGAGGAATTCACCTAGATTTTGCTGAGCGAATACCGCCTTGGGTCCAATGATCATGGGATTTCTGTGGCAGAGAACATTGTCTTCGAGCTTGTATGGTTTGAATTTCTCCCCATAGGACTTCATCGTTGTTTGACAGAGTATGCCGTTCAAGTTGAAGACAATGTTCAGCCACTTCCTCCGCGGTGGAGGAAGTACAGGAGGCACATTCCTCGGCACGGTTTCTCTCCCGCCCTCCAATACTACCTGATGAAAACAAAACAACAAAGAAATGGAGTTACCTGTTTAAATGCAGAAACAAGAGATCCAGAAAGCAAATAGAAGCATTCAGTTCCCCTAATCGACTATGGTCTCCCAATAGAAAGTGCTTTCATTGGCAACGGATGATGCACGCTTTTATTTTTTTCCAACTGAGCAACAAAAACATTGAAAGCCAAAGACTATTAGACCAATGCGTGAATCATGGAAATCGAGTATAATTTATTTACAAAGTCTACATATTACAGCCGCAAAATTATATTATGTCTCTAGTTGACTGAAAACTACTCTCAACACTATGCTATACTATCGCACACGGATGGTAGCCATAGATAGATTTGTCGTCAACACCAAGCAATCAAGTAGCGGCGATGACATCCTATCAAGAAGCATGGATACAAATTAGATAACTAGTAGAGGACTTCCTAGCCGTTGTCACCAAGTACAATCATGAATGACTCCAAGGTTCTAGAATCAATCGAATTCATAAGGGTCAAAAGGTTGTACCTGAGTGGTTCCTTATGGATCCTCTAGTGCCACTTCGGCTGCTGAAGGTTGTCCTTTCTCACTCTCCTTCGGAGCATTGTCAAGGAGGTATTCATCATCCCCTTCATAGTCAACCCTTTCTTCTTCCACAGAAAGAGGCGAGTGCACCTCCATGAGGACTTCACGTGATTCCTCACACACTGTTGCATTATGAGGCTCAGTCACAAAAGTTCGTGCTACCTCTTCAGGAGAAGCCTCAGGAACTAAGATTTCGAAGGCCCCTTCATCTCGAGATGGGATCTTGGGCATTTGGGATGCTAGAGTTGAGATGATGAGGTCCTCATGTGCTAGTGAGATGGCCTCATCCTTACCCTCGATTAGAGGATAGGACAACCCACTGACCACGTGCACCATTTCCTGCATGGCTGGAGCACTACCCGACGGCACTTGAGGTTGTGGTGTTAGAGCAATAGAGAATGTAATCGGATAGTTTTGCGATTGGCTCTTTTGGGACTGCAACGCACTCGAGAGCATTGCAAGATGGCTTTGTAGCTCGTCATATTTTGCATCCGTTTTCTCTTAGAGTTCACTAATTTTCTCATTGGTAACCTTGTTGCTTGCCAATAGCTTAGCAACCAGCCTTTCTTTTTCCTCCCACTCCTTTTGCTTAGCTATCCTCTTCTCCTTGGCTTCCTGGTCTTTCTTCCACCAGTCCTTCTCGACCTTCACTACCACGCTTGAAGGTGTGATGAAAAGTTTTAGCTCGACTTGCTGGGGAACACCATCTACATCATCATCATCGTTTGATGAGTGCGGATGATCGATATCATCATCATCACTTATGATGATGGGGTTATCTAATCCCATTGAAGGATGACTTTTTTCAGCTACACAATTCCCCTCGGATCTGATCACGTCAGTAATGACAACATCCTCATTGTCTCTCCCTTGTTCCTCTCCAGCTTGCTCCTCCCGATGTCTCTCAAACTCAGTGTCTGTCTCTACATCCTCGTCATCATGTTGACTTTGCAATACAACTAGAACAGCAGGAGCATCCATCCATGTGTGGACCTAGAATGTGTTAGTCCTGAATTGATCGATTCCTTCAATGCTAGGATTAGTACTTACATGTGGCCCGACAGCTTCCCTCTAGCGGTTTCCCACGACATTACTTTCTAGCGATGATTCCAACGTCATTGGTGGCGATGGAGGTGAGTTGGAGTGAACGACTACAAGTCCATGACTTGTGGGATGATCGTACAATAGCAAATAAGGTGAATTCAAAATCATAAAGTCATTCTTATCCATCTTATTTGCTAGGAGAGTGATTTTTGAGTATGGCTTTGCATCTTCTTTGTCACTAAAGCCATAGAAGTACGCACTGAACATCTTCAAATCACACACAAACATTTTAGATTTTGCATTTCTAAATCAATGTTGAATGTATATCCAAGGTAGATGATGTTATCGTTGACCCGAGGATACCAATGGACTACACATATTTCAAAGATAAGCTGAGAAAAATTAAAGAACTATAATTCTAGATACGAGAATATGATTTCTAGGAGAGAAGATACACTAACCTTCGCAGCTAGCATGAACTTTGGTCCTACATAGATGCCAAGAACATTTTCATCTAGCATTGCAAAGGCTTGGAGTATGTCTAGATAACACTCCATCTGTAATTTAATAGGATGTATCTTCCACTTGGCTTCTGTATTCTTGGATGGATCGGTATAGTATACACACCCGGAAGGTGTGTCACATTTTGATTTGAGACACATGCAGGCGGTGGTGGCAAAGTCATTATCCTTCTTGAAAAAGGAGAGGAGCAGCATGTCCGGAGCTTTTCCTCTATTCGTCACATTATTCAACATCTCTGCTCTACTAGGGATGTAAGTGGATATGACGGAGTCATACCCAGTAAGCCTCAGAGTTGCAAAAGAAGTTACAGCCTTCACGTCCTCCTTCCCACTAAGAATGAAGAGCCAGATATTTGGCTCAATCATTTTCGGTTCTTATTTTTGATCAAGGAAACTCAGAAAGGGGTTGATAGCGCTTTCAGTATCAATTGGATTTAATCGTGGCACCACCCTAATATCCAAGACTACCAAATTAACCTCTCGCTGGTGATAGGTATAATTTGTACTGGCGACGAGTGCCTTAGCAATGAAGTCAATTCCTTATACCTGCACTCCTCCGGCAAGTTCAGGAAGTTGGTACTTCAGCTTCATAAACCTCTTGAACATGTATAGGACCTCCGGAAACTGTTTCTCAAGATCCTTCGCCCACTTCCACCACGCATCGTTCCTGAGCCGTTTCTTGAAATACTCAGTACTAGGATGCAAAAGAAGGAAATCCCAAGACGCGGAAGTAAACCGGTGCCTCACCTTCCATGCTCTCCAGGTTGTATCAATGACATCACCACCATTGTCTATGAACATCAAAGAGGGTTTGAAGTCCATCAAATCCTAGAGAACAACTTTCTTGCATTTCGTCCACTCTACCCAATCACTGTACGCAATGTTGTCGGGAACTAGTATTTTTGTTCTCGCAATAGAGACTTTCAAGTATATTGATTTATGCCCCGGAGTTTCACCTAGTAGGTGCTGAGCAAAAATTCCAAAGTCAATGTCTATGAACCATGTGCAATGCTTGAAAAACTCTCTTTTCAAGGACATTGCTTTGATCTTGAAACCTTTAATTTCCTTGAACAATTTCAAGGAAACTGGCTCCATCAGCTCTCGTTTGGAAGGCCTTGTCAAAAATCGATTCCAATATGCCCAGAGATCATCCGGCAAGGTGATGATCTGAATTTCATTTTTTAGATCCATAGTCCCTTTGATGGAAGCATCATCCTTTTCAAGATTAATGTTTTGGAATCTCTCAACAACTACATCTATGAAGCTCTACACTTTCCAATACAATAATTTTGTTACAATCCATCATGGAAATGATTGAATTCGTTTTCATACTATCGTCGAGTTGACGATAATACTATGTTAATAAAAACATAGATAGTCCATACATAAATTAATTCACTAAATAGTAGTAAAACGTAGAGTTATTCATATTCGATATTATCAATATGCATTTACATTCTCACAGGAAATGAAGAAGTTATCCTCGACTTGATGATAATGAGGAAGACCATTGCATACCTTATAGTTTGTCAAGTTGAAGACGGCTTTGTTCTTCTAAGTTAAATCCTCCGAGTGAACATCTGTGGGACATTTGTAGGCAAGCCAGATGTTTCGGCAACTAATGATTTGGTTACCCCACGTTGGTTGAGCATGATCCAAATGATTAGTGCAGTTGTAGAGTTTTGAGATGTTTCTGAATTTGTTTGGATCAAAGGTCCAGACAATAAAAGCATCTTAAGTTTGAAGCTCTACTCGACGCAATTCTCCACAACCTCCTTTTTGAAGCTCTTTAAAAGCCATAATGTTGTGTTGATCGTTGATAATCATAAATTGTCCATCCATGTTTTCTTCCCACTTCTCTGGCTTTTTTTCAAAAGTTGATTGTGAGAATTGACGGGGGTAAGGCAGACCTTCTACCTCTGCTTCATGTCAATGAGTTGAATGAGCTCATTCTTCACAGCAGCAACAATATCCTTCTGCACTATTCAAATGACATATTGATCACTTTCCAGGATGCATTGTTTGATGTCCACGGATACTGTTTCCTAGCCGAGTAAAAAATAAGGCTTGTGGTTAGCCTAGAAGTTTCTTTGAATTAAAGCAAACTTCTCATAGTTTGCTTGAGGAGTATCGGAGGATGCTGGATCTATTGATATAGTCAATAGCACCGATCCTGAACTCCTAGCACTTGCAACTCCTCTCGGAAGACTTCTCTTTTTCTTCCTACTAGATAAAGGTCCTTCTGTGAGATGTTGTCTCTCTTTCTTGTCGTTGATTTCGTCTGACCTGGTCTTGTTGCTTTGCTTGCTCAACCATCGGTTGTAGACCCATCTTATTGACGACTTTTAGATTCCCTTCTCTAACCTTATGACGTATTTCTACCAAGTGATGGTGCAGGCTCGACATTTGCCAAGGCATATCAATCAAGAGTTTGGAAAATTCGGCGCAATCTAGTCGCATTGGACTTTGTTGTGCTATTTTTCCATGGAACGTAGCGAGATTTATCAAATTCCTCGTTGAGGGACTCCATCTGTGACCCCTCCAAAAATGTCATGAGGTTCTTGAGATCAAACTTCTCGTAATAAGAATTTACATTGATTACAATGGAGTGACAGTGATCTTTTTGGTTTCCATTCTCATCAACTTCATAGAGCACAATTACAACATAATTGCTCTGGTGATCTTCAATCACTGTTACCTTCTCTTTCATATTCCAAGGTAGATAGCTCGTTTTCCCCTATATTCAGTATCTTAGATAGACATAGTTCTTCCAACAGTTCACACCGAAGGTCCAAGTACTGATATGGTCATTGAACTCCCATAGCATTTCATAGCTATCTCCCATTTCATCAATGAAGGGCTCATTGTTCATGGGGTTAATGAAGGGTTGAAGATGATGCTTTGTCATGGAATAATTGAAGAGGTCTGTCTTTTGCATCTTTAAATCTTGCCAAGTAATTTGTGTGTATTTGTTAGAAATTGATCTATCGTCAATCTGATGATAAGTTTATTTGGATTGCTGGAGGAGAAATTGCACTGGTCATACAATTGGGTGATGTTCTAGTAAACGTTTTATAAAAATCATCGACTCGATGACAACTATATTTAGGTGAGGTTGTTGGCTGAAATTATTGTGAAGATATGTAGACCTCTATGAACATTAACATCCATTTGCTACTATATTAACGATGTGTTCTTTTGATGTCATTTTTTGGGCATGAAATTAGTTATATTACATATCAGTGACGTCCAAATGTTTCTTTCTAATCATTAATTTTATGTTGTTTTCTCTTCTAATTGGTGGAATTATCTTTAAATCCTTCTGAAGGTATCGTCAAGTTGATGATTCGGGTAGGGACTGGCACTTATTGGCAAAAATTTCTTAACTTTCGCCATGTCATTCCATAAATTCGTTGTCTAAGAGTTTATAGTCGACTCGATGATAAGGTGGATGACTCAGGAGATGGCGTTTTTTCTGTTAATTAAATTTTCTCAGTTATTCCTTGGTGGGAATGTGTGAATTACAATTTGGAAGTTATCAAGCTTTTCTTTACATTATCATGGATGATTGTATCCTTGAATCAACAATATGTTTCTTCAATAATCAAAATTCGAAACATGTAGATTCTATACAATAATTTGTTCACTAGGTTTGTAGTGTATCCTCAACTTGACGATACATATCTTTGAATAAGCTAAACCCTAAAATTGGAGAGTTTGCAAACAAAAATCTAAGTACTAAGATTGAACTGAGATTCTAAAATCCTAAATCGTAGACTAATTTGTATAAAATAGAATATCTGAAACCTCACCTTGCTATAGACTTCCTGAATGCTCTTAGAGATTGAAATTGCACTTCTTCCTGATTGGAGTACAGACTTGTGAGCACAAAAAAGGAATCTCAGAGATTTCGAAACATAGAACTTTGTTTTAGAAGTCAACATGAAATGCAGCAATGCCCATGAGCACCACATTTTAGAAAAATATATTCAAAACCCTATTCCTAACAATTACTCACAAGAGAAAAACTACAAATTCCAAACCCAACAATCAAAACCCAATTCTTAAACAACAACTTCACTATGTGAATGCGGTACTATGGTACTTCGCACTAAATGAGAGAAAGCTTTATGAAAAAATTCATTGCACAACAATCACACAATTACACAAAACAATTGTCAAGTAAGCTAATTTTGAGAAGAAAACTAGAAGCACTAGGATATCTACCAAGCAATGCAACAAATACTAGAAGAAACAGTGAGAAATCAAGCAAAGAAAAACTCACAAATTTGTGATAATTGTACCGTAATTGTGGGATCTCTGAAGTGGCACATAGAGCTCAAACTCCACACCTAAAGCAACAACTTCAACTCTACATCTGTCCACACTCCACTACAATGAAAAACCCGAAAAACATTGAATGAAAACTCGAGCAAGCTTCCCTCCACCTAAACCACAGCCACTAGAAGAAACAAATCCAAAAGCTCCCGACTCTTCCAACGTTGGCAGAAAGTGAAGAACTCTACTACGTCCGTGGCCACAAGCTTCCCACTCTTCCAACGCTGGCGACTCTTCCAACACTGGCGGAAAGAGATGAAAAATGACAACAACAGCAACAACAATAATCTAAACTTCCAACTCTGCACAAAAATCTTCAAGTCGTGGCAACTCACAAATAGTTGTCCCTACGGTGCACGGAGAGAGAAGACCTCCAGACGCTTCGCCAAGCTGCCAAACCAGGTTTGGTCTCTACTAAACCAACCGCCCCGATTCTGAACCTCAAGTGCAATATGGAGGTTCATCAATTTTCCCAAACCTAATCCGATGCCAAACCTACAAGTTTGAATCCGAAGATGAGGTGCGGTAATTCTTTAACTTCTTTAATCCCTACATGCCCAAGGCCTGTTTTGAGTTTTTTGGTATTTGTTCTCAATTGAAGAAAATGCCAACATTTTGATATGTTGTATCAATTTTTTTAAAATTGTAACCGTACAAATTCAAAGTAGACATGTTATACATCACATAGGAAAAAAAAATCACTTATGGAGTGAAAGATTATAATGTTTGACTACAAGGGTGTTAAAACTACAAAAGTGATGTGAAGCCTTTCAATCCTCTTTTTACTAGTCAAATCTAAAAAGTTTGATAGGTGACCAAAAAAAATATGAGGTTGGAGGGCCTAACATGCATAACCCCAATCAATTTGTGGCTTCTCAAAATCTACTCTAAAATTCTTTTAAATGAATTTTGAATGTCATTATTTCTCAAAGATCTAGTTATTTGAGGCTCATTTCCAAGAGCCCTCAACACTACAGAAAGTCAAGATTGCAATGGGTACCCTTGTAGAAAATCTTAGATATAAAAATCAATATCATTCATTTTCAAAATCGGATTTGTGATTCTAAAACTAGACTTCAACAAGAACTTACGCAAAGTAGAAGCTTCTCAAAATAGCCAATTGTTAGAGTTTTCTTTAACTCCAAAGTTTTGCAAACACAACATTTTGGTGCTTGGGGCATTTAGGGTTTAACCTTTGAATGCCAAGTTGGTGACCATGGAAATCAACCATTTTCAAACCATGTGATATCATCCACTTTAGAACTTTCCTTTCCACCCCTAATTATGAGGATGAATAGTTGTAATTCTGACCTACAGGGAAAATTCCTTGTCATTTAGTGGACAATAAACATCCATCGCAACGTTTAGGGGTTAATTCTCTATTCCCTATAAGACGTACTATTGACCATGGAAATTTTGAAAATGCATTACATAATGAATTTGTAAGAAATTGGAAGTGCTCATTGGAAGTCAATGCATTTTGTATGATTTATGCTTTTTGACAAAGAATCTTTGGAGTATTTCAAATTTTACTTTTCTTCTACATTGAATGAAAAATTGGTTAGCATTAGCTAAAAAAAGATTGCAACATTGTTTTTTTAAATCATCTACAAAGTTTAAGGCCCTTGACCCCTTAACGACTCAGGGTTTGGAGAGACTCACCATCTACTTCACCATATTTTTGATGAAAGGAGAATACAGTGGGCTTTAGGTCCACAATGAGAGACTATATTGAAGGCAAAAGAATTTCCTATCATACATATTGTAGTTAAGTACATTTTCCAAATGTCAAAACACCAAGTGAAAAAAAATGTTGAACGTGATAAATTGGGAAGTGTAGGGTGGTTCTAAAATAAGTTGTTTGTATACCATGGAGTCAATCCGTATTATTGGGTAGTGAGATACAACCCTGGAGAACAAGTCAAGTGTACCTGGAGAAAGGCCACTGTGACAAAATTGATGGCCTCTAGTCATTACTCATCGGACTAAGCGGTATACACAATTCAAGTGTCAGTTGCAAGGTTTGAGTGTTAGTTGTGAGATTTAGAGATAAACTTTGAAATACCATATCGTGTTTAGGCACAAAATTTCCAATGCCAAATGAATATTTCTATTTATTCCTAATTGCCCAATCAACTATTCATGGTTGATATAAAATTCCAAGCTTGACGTTGTGTGGGCAATAAAATACCCTTGACTATTTCAAAAAATATTATAGGCAATTTTGAAGGTTTACTATTAAAAACTTTTTTTTCACTAAAACATGGTAAATATTTCATGTGTAAGAGGTCTTGAAAGGCATATATGTACCATTAAAAGTTGGATATGATACATTTGCAAAACAAACATTCATATTTGTTGTGATCTTCAATCCAAACATCCTTCCACCTTTCTACTTTATTCTTCTTCATCTAGGACCTAGGCTTCCTCCCCATCCTACAATTGGAAATAAAACATATTGATGAAAAAACTTTTCAAAAATTCATTACAAGAGTAATTTCAGCAATAAATGTTTCTAAACGTTCTCATATGTACTATGGTTTGCATGAATTAATATTTTATAGGGGCACGTGCATAGGTAAGTGAAAACATTGACATGCATGTCATCCAAATGTAAAAAGGTATGATGCTAGGATGTGCTTCAAAACATCTTGCAATGCTACAAGGTTTATCATAGCAACACTCAACCGAGGCATTCCCCTATAATTTAGAAACATAGCTTCTACTATGGGGACTTCAAAACATCTTGACATGCTATAAGGTAACATCATAGTAAGTCTTAGTTGAGGTCCCCATCAGGGTTGACAAATCCGAACGTCCGCCTCGAATTCATGTCCATCATTCGGACATCTGGACGCAACGTCCCTAGCGCAGCAGACGGTGGAGGGCGGCCGGGTAGGGCAGATGGTGAAGGGCGGATGGGCACGGCGGACGGTGGAGGGCGGACAGGGGGTTAAAGGATTAGGCCGTTTAGTAATGGGGTTCAATGTTTATTTATCAATGTTTTTACCAATTGCAACATGTCATTTGAACTTAGATTTTTGTTTTTCATATATTTCAATTGTCATGTAATGTAGTAGTGTATGTTGCTTCATTCAAAAGATAAAACATATTGTGCATTTTTAATTTTTCTATGAAATTTCAGTTTCATTTTGAAACAAAATCAAATTTAAAATTCTAATACACGAACGAGATGTATATCATCAATAAACAAAAAATTTTTATAATGAAATGATTGAACAATACATTCTCAATATGTGCTCAATATATCATGAGAAACTAAGCAAAAAAATATTTAAGCTTCTAGTTCCTCAATTCCTATGGACACCAATCTTCATCTCCTTTCACCTCAACTCCACTACTCTCTCCGTTAGCTCTCCGTTCAAAATCTTCATTGTCCAAATCATCTTCCGTATCATCTGAATCAAGTATCGTGGTCTTCTTCCAGCCTTTCTTTAAAGTAGGTTTACTCCCTTCCTTCGAATTTAATTTCTTTTTATTTACTTTCATAGAACCATGACGGGCTTTTTGAATAGGAACTTTTCTTTTCCTTCTATTGAAGGAAGCATTGACATCCTCATCAAGAGGGGTCTTTTTCTTCACCGAAGAGATAGCAAAAGGCTGCATATCTTTTTTAATTTCCCCCTTCCTGGATTCTCGAACCACCGCTTTTGATTTGGAGTTGGCCTGTCCATGAACGGTTATCTCCACTTTGACTTTCTTTTGAAGTGGCGGAGTGCTGGTTGTTGCTTTGATGGGTTCTCCTACCATTCGTTTTTCTAAACGACGAGCACGCAACGTTACCAACAGTGGTTGATCACTATCCATATCAGTGAGGCATGTATGTGATGGCACTACTTTTTGTACATTACCGCCTATAGAAATTTCTTTCGAAATGTTCATTAGACGTTTTCCATACCCAAAGCTTTGAAAACCCTCTAATCTTGTGATAGTTGGCTTCAACGCTATTGGTGGAAGAGCGCTAGATCTCTGTACCTCAGAAATTGACTTCATTGACTCCTTTCCTTTATCATTGTCCACAATACTTGATTTTGCGAATGCCATCTTGGTTGAAGCACTCTTCTTCTGTACCTCAATATTTGATTCACCCTTGTCGCCACTGTTTTGGCCCACATTTTTTGGGACGTCCAACTCACTGACCTTGTGTCCTTTTCTATCATTTTCTTCGACATTTTCTTCTACCATATCTAGTGCCACAGATCGAGATTTCGAAATTTGAACGTCTTCATCTGTTTTGGCATTGCCAAAAGCATCCCCATTCATTTCCGCCTCCTCAACAATAACAACTCCCTTTTTCGATAGAACAGTTTCGCTACTCATGTATGCAATTCCGTCGCAATATGCTGCTATTGAAGGTAGTTTCTCCTCTACCCCTACTTCGTCCTCATCTTCTAAAAAATCATACAAATCGTTCGCATTGCCTTCAACATTAGCATAGCGGTCATTACGATTATGATACGTATCATCGACCAAATTGGGAATGTCTTCCATAGCGTCTTCATCTTCTGAAGGTGCTGCACAACACAAGTCATCCTCGCCATTTACTACTTTAAAGGCCCTTTCCAAATCCTCGTCATCATTCTCATTATCATCTTCGATCATCAGCCTATCCGAATCCTCCGACTCCACTGTCTCTATGTTATCGTCGTACCATTTTTTTTCATCTTTTTCTTTTGATGCGTTTAGGACTTTGGAATTAGTATACACATACACCAAATCCACTGCTCTCTCTAGCTTCAATTTGTTTCGCGATTTGTTGTGAACAAAAGAATAGCTGCTCCAATTCCGTTCACATGAAGATGATGACACCGGTTGAGCCAATATCCTCTTTGCTAATGGAGCTATGAACTTGCCACAAGCACCTTCAAAATCCCACCAAGCATGTGCTGACAACATTTGTTCTCCCGGATTCAACATATTGTGGAATGGAGGTTTCTTATGTCGAAAAGCCACGAATTCCCGAACCACTGTTGTGTACTCATCCGGTTTACATATTTTCTCCAAAACACGCTTACATGTTGACATTGCATCTGCATCATTGGCTAGTTCTTTGTCGTATAGAAGGTATGGATTCAAGAGAGCTGTGGCAGATTGGAGATCATTAGCTACCATTTCCCTTCGCACATGAAAGGACTGTATCAATGGAATTACCTTGCTCTCTTCCAAACAAAATGGCGGACTTTCTAATCCATACACATGCTTTTCTAATTTCCTCATAATATGCAACACCTTCCCCATACATGGTGATTTCGAATCCAAATCACGGAGTGCACATATAATTGGTTCAACCATCTCCACATAATTGATAGAACAGTTCCAAAAATGATCATCAAGAACAATTCTTTTCACTGCTGCTGCGAGGTTTCTTGGGTTGACTTTGGCTCCACGTTTCCTCTTGAGCGTACGTATGTACTCTGTCCATTGTGGATCCACCACCATTTGTTCCAATGGTCCTCTCAATTTTATCAAACGCACCATCATGATAAATTGAGAGGCAAATCTTGTATCCCCCGGCATCAATAAACCAAGATTTGGCGAATCCTTTCGTAATAGAGCAAGCGGCATATGTCTCCTTTTGATAAATTTGGCTACAAGTATTCCTTCATTCAATTTTTCAGCAATCCAATCCTTTGACCCCCAATCCTTGAGCAACAAATTCAACGCATGAACCACACACCCTTGGTAAAAAATATGAGGATACTTTTTAGATATCATATTCCATGCGGATGAATTCATAGGGGCGTTATCTGTGGTTACTAACACGAGGTTCTTGGGCCCCACTTGTTCAATGAATTTTTCCAACACTGCTGTCAAATACACTCCATTCTTTTCACAACCACTTGTATCTACTGATCCAAGAAATTCTTCACCAGCGGATGATACAAGCATGGCATTGATCAAAGGACGCGTGGTCATAGAGCTCCATCCATCAATAGACACAGTTGCTCCCAATTTTCAAATGCTGTCTTCAGTCCGTGTAAGCAACTATGTTTGAATGTTGGTCTTTGCCTCGTTCAACAATTTGTAACGAAGCTCGTGGTACGATGGAGGAGTGTATGGTCTACCGAATGCAACCGTTTGCTTCACTACTTCTTTAAAAGCTACATTTCGAGCCACGGAAAATGGTATATTTGCCGTATAAAAAAGATTCGCCCACACAGAATGCAATTTGTGTTTATGACCCTCTTCAAATCCACTCACTAAGCTGCTTTGTTTATGAGGCCTAGAACTTGATGCCTTTGGGGTTTCATGATCATCAGAAGCTTCTGTGGTGAAAGTTTCTTTAGTTCTTGCAAATACTACTTCTCTTGATGTTGGAGACGAGTCTTCGTGGATTGACTGCGATACACCCCTTCCGATCAACAATTCTTGGGGGTCCATAGGTGCAGGGTTGCCATCTACATTATCGGTTACAACACTTTTTGGAAAAATTCCTTCGCAACGAAGAAATGCAGCACGGACTACTGTCGTCAATCGCGGACAATTCCTTATTCCTGTATCGCGTACACCATTTGGACCGGAATACCCTAAATGGCTCAACATACGGCAAGGCTTTTTGGTCATAACCACCTTGCAAAGCCTACATTGTACCTTATTGTCCGGTGTCACACTATACCAAGGAGAAAAATCCCCGGTCGGTTTGGGCCCTATAGTGACAATCTTACTTTTTAGCTATATTTAAAAACCAAAAAATGTTTTTAATCATAAACCTATAATGTAACAATGTTCACAATATCAATAAAATTAGTCGTAAAAAGCCTTGCAAAACAAAGCCCCCCCATCCACTGAACTATGCATTACCAAGCAAGGGACACAATAA